>VYZW01046041.1:0-10810 GCA_013401315.1 Balaeniceps rex
TATCAAAGGTGAAATGAACTCAATAAATTAATGCAGTTCTAATCCATTGCCACTTTTTTTCAGAGCATTATGTCTAAGCAGTTCTGGTCATATTCTGCTGCAGACAGTCAGGACTGCAGTGTACACTGAGAAGACAAATTTTCATCCTTACCTCATTTAGAACATACTTGACAGCAATTTAAGAAAAGCAGCAGGGCTTTGAAAATTATAATGAGAAAGGAAGATCATTTTTGTAATTTCTATAATGTCAAGCGCTACCACTGGGCACTCACCATTGATTCCATTTCAGCGCTTTGCAATGAGTTGCCACCACCACTTCTCTTCGAGCTGTAATTAAGGTAAAGTTACTGCGACAATCTTGTCATTTCAGATTTTTGGATTTTCATTTCTGAGGTTTATATTTTGATGAAATTCCTTCTTATCAGCCCACAGCTGTAAGCTAATAGACTGTAACAAATCTAAATGTCATATATAATGAAAATACAGCAAATGGAAAGCTGGCACAAAGCACAGCTAGTTCTAACTTTACAAGTACTGAAAGTTAATCAGCCATCCCTGGATGTGGAGAACACGTTATTCTATTCCCCTTTCCACAAGTTCTCTCTCAGGACCAAGTAGCCCCACATTTCCAATAAAACACCAAAGCAGTATATCTAGACTCATTTGAAGAAATTCACTGGTAGTGGTATGTATTAGTCACCTCTGCATTTCCACTGAACTGCTTCAGGAGTCAGACCATTAACGATCACAAAGCTGCCAAAATTAAAGTAACTGTGACAAGTATTCCTCACATTGTTACAATCAAAACACTCATCTTCTGGACAAAATGGCTGCAGAATATGATACCTGAATTAGAGGAGAGATACGAATGCTAAGATCCAACTCAATTTATTATAACTTTTTTATAACTAAAGACTGTGAATATGTTAACCCTCCCCAGTCCCCAGCTCCCATTAGTAATACCCAGATAATGAATTCAAGGCAGCTAGTGAGCAATAAAGGTAAATTCAGAAGCTTGTGTTTCGGGTATGGTCTGTTCATCGCATGTCTTCTAAGTCTGATTGTTATGTAGGATATAACTCATGTCAACTCTTTGATTAGGGTGTACCAGAAAATGATTCACTGAGGACATAACTAAATCTTTTGTAAATTAATTTGACTTTCACTGTTAATTCTATATGCTTTTCTTTCATGTATTATTGTAGAATGCTTGTAGATAAAACCCACAGGCCTGATCATCTTGATTCAGAAATTAATTATATCAATTACAGTAGATATGTCTGTGAGAAAATGCCTGGAATTACTACCTTGTTTCCAAAAATTGTCTACCCATGCTTTAGCAGTTGAATTGTTGACACATCACAAAAGTGCAGTGAATAAAGGAAAGGGACATGAACAGTACAATGGTATTCTAATTCACTTGAAAGTATGATTGTATCAGAAGTTGCAAAATCCAAGATAATAAAAATAAAATTACTAAAAGAGATCACACAATATTCTGCAGCTATTTTAGGCTAAGTTAAACCTAGTTTAATCTCCTATGCAGGAAAAAAAAAGTTTTAAGGCTGTCATTGATCTTTTCACATCATAAAAAGGATGTTTTTATGCTTAAATAGTTAAACACAGTACACATTCACATGTTTTTTGCAAATTTTGTTTCTTGTAGAACCTTTCTTGTTACTCTTAAGAAATAGTTTTCTTTTCCTGTTTTACTTAAATTATTCAACTAACAGTATTCTAACAGCATTATAACAGAAGTCTACTTTGTTTTGTCTTTACATCATAGCAATAATAAGTTCTGTATTAAAAGTTATACATTCTTACCAATTTGTATACAGACTCAATAGAATAAAAACAAACAAAAACACAAAAAAACCCAAACAAACAAACCAGACAAAAAAGAAAACAATTTCAGAACATGTTTTGTGCAAAAACAATTTGTACTAATTTCTGGATTCCCATGAATCATATATGTGAGAGCCACAGACCTAGTCTATCTTCATTAAACATAATAACAAAATTTGTATTTTTTTTCACAGGCAAATATTAAGGCCTAAAGAAAAGTTAACTCTTATTATTCATCAGATAAAGTATATAAATTTACACTGTGTGCTATAATGTTACTAGAAGATGGAAGATTTTTTTCTTAAGAAGATGCATTTATACTCCAAAGTACATTACTTGATCTATCTGTAGCAATATTGCAGCACCTAGGTATGTCAGTAGTTTGGAAACAATCAATACCTAGAAATGGTAAGGGAAAGAGGTGCAATTTTTTTCTGTCTTTACCTAGAATATGCCAATGAAAATCAAAACGTACACCGCTCCAAAATAGCCCACCAACTAGAAATTTGAATGCACAAGATCAATGGTTACATACCACACAAATAGTGCTGTTGTCTCCATGCTTGTGCTCTTCACCAGATAAATTGGTCACTTAAAATGTAAACTTGCCTTTTTCACCTGTACCCTTTGAAAGAATATCACAGAGAAATCATAGTACTGCAGTTCCTACCTGGATGTGAAAGTCTTAGCAAATGTCCTTGGCAATTGTATTGCCAACAACCATTTTGAAGACAGACTAACGAACGTAAAAAGGATTCAAATCAGTTGTCTGCGATTATATGAAAAGTCACTATGCTAGTTTAGAGTGTTTAAAAATATATATTAAGTATTAATGCTGGCAGAATTTTTAGTAAATTATAATAATCTTTTTCTGCTATCATTCTGTGACAGATGCCCATTTAGCCACCTTCTTATATTCTCTACATAACTTTCACTTTCAACCCAGAAGTCGTGCCTGTGACCACTCATTCAATTAGGTATGTGAAAACCCATCTCCTTTATTCCTCCTTCTTAAAAGATTTTAGACACTATTTTGCAATACAGTTGTAAGTCTGTGAGGAGTTTCAACAAGTAGAAAGTGAATAATACACTGTGACAAGGAAATCTAGAATGCTTATAAAAATGTTCTATGAAATGCCAAGATCTGAGATTGACTGATCTTTCTGCTAAAAAAAAAGTGTATGGGAATTGAAGAATTTCTGGCTCTGCCACAGCTTTTCTTAGTGACTTCAGAGCAAACAGACCAACTAAAATTTTACCCCAGTGAAATCAAAGGGAATTTGCTATTAACATCAAGAAACACAGAATATCACCCTTTATGCTTATGTTCTGGTTTTCTATCAATATGATGAGGGTAATAACACTATATTTCCCATTCCATTTGTCTGTTCAGATTGTTAGCTTTTCAGCATAAGAACGGTTTCTCACTACACACATCAGAGGGCACTGATCTTGATTAAAGCTTCTAGTCCTACCCTAATGGATACAGTTCATAGTATAAAAAGACATAGGCAAGGGGAATATATTTTAGTCAACTTCAAAAAGACTGTTCTTTGAATTTCTTTAGCGGTACACATTCACAGTAACAACAGTATATATCTTTGCCTGGAGAAAAAAAATCAAGTATTATTCATTGTATACTTCCTACACCTTTGCCCGGATCCAAAGCCCTTTTGACACTAATGGATATATGATAGGCCTTTGTATTTCCAGAGATTCCTGAAAAAAAAATGAAATCCCATTTGTTTCATGAACATTCAAGAATGTTTATGGATCTACTTTTTAAAAATAAAATAACAGACTTGACTCGGGGAAATTAATTTAATTTATTGCCAATTAAACAGACCAGGATAACAAGAAATAAGAACAAATCTAAAAAACACTTTCCCCCCAATCCTTCCTTCTTCCCAAGCTCAACCTCAATCCTGACTTCTCTACCTCCTCCCCCTGAGGAGTGCAGGGGGGTGGGGAATGGGGGTTGTGATTAGTTCATAATGCTTTGTCTCTGCTGCTCCTTCCTCCTCACCCTCTTCCCCTGCTTCAGCGTGGCATCCCTCTCATAGGAGACAGTCCTTCATGAATGTCTCCAATGTGATTCTTCCCATGGGTTGCAGTTTTTCACAAACTGCTCCAGCATGGGTCCTTTCCATGGGGTGCAGTCATTCAGGGACGGACTTACTCAGCGTGGGGCCCCCCCTGAGGTCACAGATCCTGCCAGAAAACCTGCTCCTGCGTGGGGTCCTCCCCACGGGCCACAGTTCCTGCCAGGAACCTGCTCCTGCGTGGACTCTCCATGCAGTCACAGCTCCTTCAGGGCACATCCAGCTGCTGCAGCACAAGGTTGTCCACAGGCTGCAGGGTGGATATCAGCTCCATCATAGACCTCCATGGGCTTCTGGGGGACAAACTTCATCAGCTTGGTCTTCACCACAGGCTGCAGGGGAATCTCTGCTCTGGCACCTGGACACGTCCTCCCCATCCTTCTTCACTGACCTTGGTGTCTGCAGAGTTGTTTCTCTCACATATTCTTGCTCCTCTCTCCCAGCTGCTGCTGTGCAGGGGTTTTTACCCTTTCTTAAATATGTTATCACAGAGGTGCTACCACCGTCGCTGATGGGCTCAGCCTTGGCCAGCACTGGGTCTGTCTTGGAGCTGTCTGGAACTGGCTGCATCGGACATGGGGGCAGCTTCTGGCATCTTCTCACCAAAGCCACCCCTGTAGTCCCACTGCTACCAAAACCTTGTCATATAAACCCAAGACACTAGACTTAAACAATGATGTCATTAGCATTTTGGAAAGCCAAGATAATATACTAGAAGAAACAAGTGATTATTTCCCTACTGTAAGTAGATAGCAGAATTTCATTTTCGTTGTTGTTCTTTTGGAGTACTTCCCTTTTCCTTCTAGATTTGAATATAGATGACATAGTAATACTTTATGGGCGTTCATTGGCTAATATCAGAGCAACTGCAGACCATTTTACAGTGGTATCAGAACACACATCCTTGACCAGCAACGGCTCATACACATATTGCTTCATCTGAGGTAGACAGACATTCTCTGCTATCATTCTGCATTTGGTATCTGTCCTTCTCTTATCGTACATTACTGTTACTGACTGATTGATGATGTTTCTCAAACTGTAAATATTGTATTCTGTCTCTGTGTCTCATTTTGGGTTTTATCGCCAGGTCTTCCCAGGAATTATGTGTTATTGCTATATAGATGCCTTTCAAAGAAGGAATTAGATTAAATGATCCGTAAAGTCCCTTCCAGTCCAGTGCATTGTAGTTTTAGTTTTAGAAAAAAATCGATCATGATAACAGCTATATCAGGTTTCTGCCTGTGATATCTGTTCTGCATCAAGCAATCTGGCAGTCTTCAGACTTATAGAATATTAGGAAAGTGGAGGTAAGTACAATTGGACTTGTGCTACACATAAACATGTGCTAAACACGCTTTACAGACACAGAATGTATGTGTTATTATTTTGACTGAGATTTTTGGTCATATAATAGCCAGATACCCAGAAATCCTGGGAAAAATCTAGGAAAGAAAACATATCTAGAAGATGATCACTATAATAAAGGATTGTCACTTAAAGTAGTCATGTGACATCTTCCATAGCCAGTGAAAAGAAATAGTCACTTCTAGGCTGTGAATTTCACAGTAAATCTGTGAAAAAAAGTCAAATCCTTTAGAGAGGCAGAGTATCAGGATAAATAAATAAGATCTAGATGTCCAGACTAAAACCACTGCAAATTAGATAGAATGAATCCCATGATAGATAAATGTCAAAGTCCCCAAATTTAGCATAAAGTCCCTATCAGTTGGAGCATGTGAAATTCAGTGGCTAGAACAAAAGACTAGTATAGAATTAGGCAGTTTAATTTGGCCAAACCGAGACATGATTATTCTTTTTCTTTATATATTATGTACTGCAACTATACATGTAATGAAAGCAGCTGTAACTAAGGTTATGTGATATCTGTAATTCATTAATAATTGTAGTCCTGATTATTTAAGTTAGAAAGGAATGATCTTTGTGACCTTCTAGAGTGCAAAGAGTTGTATTAACTTCTGGGCATTTCAGGAAAAAATAAACCAACCCATAGATATTCTCGGATAGCCTTCTGCTCTGGCATTAATTAAACTAGACCTAGACACCAGTGCGCTATTGCACTCTGTAACAGCATTGTTTCACTTTTCAAACGTCATCCATACACATAAGGAAGCACAAAATAAAGTGACCTCCTCTGAATTACCCAGGTGAGCAGTTGCTGCTATGTTTCAAAACAGAAAGAGAAATTCTGGCTGACTTCAGCACCTTCGAAAATGAGGCTATTGCAGACTCATGTTTAAATATGGGTTTATAAGCTCAATTTTAAATATCCAGGTTTGAGAATCTGGCCTATGTACAGAATTATAAGGTAGTCATATGTTGTCTTAAAATATTTGCCAGATATCTTTTGAAATGTAATAAATACTGTGAAAAACAGAGAGATAGGATGAGAACAAAACTGAAAATAGTTCCTGCAGAGAAATAACCTTCCTTTCATACAGATGCTTTCCTATTAGCTACTACCTCTGACCCTTATCCTTAAAAAATGACCTCCTATGGTGAACAATGTATATAAGAAGTCTCATGCTGAAATAACCTCAGAATGTGTCCAAGCATGCCAGGAAATAAGTATTTTACTGACTGCAGCCACAAGCCACAATATTTATATTTAGTAAGCAAATAATAAACATGACATTAAATTGCTAAAATTACAAAGACTAGAAGCCACCCATGAAATTGTCAATTATCTGACTCTCCCTGCAGTGCTGGGATAAAGCAAAGATTCAAATCACACTTTGCTCTGTATCAATCTCCAATTTATACATTCCCTCTAGCTCAGCCTCTTTAACCTCTCAGAACCAGTTATCCCCATGTTTATTTTCTTTGAAAAATAACATTTGACCAGTATACTTAACCTGAATGTGAGTTCACCTTAAATATGCATTTTAGACCAGGTTCCTAACATCCAATATTCTCTTAAGAAACATTTTCTGATATGATAGGGAATGCTAGAAAAAGAAGAGCATTTTTGATGGAGCTGTTACACAAAGAGCAAGGTCACTCAAAACATGAATATTACTATTTACCTTCTCAGAGTGAATCTCTCCTTCCTATCTGAGTTTATCAGTACTGAAAATCATTAATATCGGCAGTAAAGATATGAGTATCAAGATACTTTACAACTTTCTTCCCTTCCCTTGGGCAATAATTACCTACATACCAATATTACATATCTGCTGCAGCCTAAACAAAAAACTTTGGCTAGAATTGGTTAGAGATTCTTAGAACTGGGGCTAGAACTGTTCTAATATTTCAGCGTTCAACAACTTTTTTTTTTTAAGACAGAGTAGTGGTCGTCAGCAAATGCTAATTCATCAAGACTAAACTTCACTGTAAAAATATATCAGTTATGAAAGCTGACTTACTGAAAAAGAGTCTCTGTATCCAATCTGAAATTTCTAGTCAAAAAAGGAGGGAACAAAAGTGAGATGAGATGCATGAATTCTCTTCTGATATAAAATATCAAGGTCCTTGCTTAGCAATTATCCCACAAGCCAAGTGATTTTCCCAATTATTGGACATGTGACTGTACTGAGGTAGGTTTTTTTCCCGTTATCTGCTCTTGGTATCATCCCTTTGTGCAAATTATATTCTGAACAATATTCAGTTTGAATCTTATCTCTTTAACATTGCTAGATCACAGAACCATCCTTTTTTGCAGTTTAATGAATGACCACCACCAACAGGAGGTGAAAGAGGTGATACAGACACTAATTTTGAGTCACCTGCCTGAATTTTTTCTTATCAATTTTTCATGATGTTTTTTCTGAAAAGTTCTTGTTTCACCCTTTCAAAGAAAAGGAGCATTTCTTAAATTTCAAATTCAACTGATGGAAAAAAATACTGCCTGCCCAGAATTAATAATATTTTGGGGGGAGAAAAACTGTACAGATTTCAAATGCAGGGCTGTTTAAGGTATTTTAATTTGGGCATTTGAAACTGCCTAATCAGTTCCACCTTCAGTTTTCAAAAGCAGCTTCAGTGAGCTTGGTTTCACTCATTTAATTTGACTAAGTGATGTTTCACTTAGTTCATTTGCTTAAATACAGCACACTATTTTTGTTTTTTCTGTTAGGTAGAATAGGATCAAATAAGTTCAAACAGTGGCAGCTCTAATGCTTAATAGTTCTTCAGGATCGCAAGAGAATCTTTTCCAGTAAGCAAACGTGCATGTTTGTCACAACACAAGTTGAAGAGAACAATATCCTACAAACCAACAACAGAGGTTATTCATTGTCAAGATAATAAAAGATGAGAATGTTTAACTAGTATACAACGGAAAACAGTAAAAAATGGTTATTACCTTGTGAAGGACCATGTCTTGCTTTTCATGCTCAGCCCAAATTGCCACATACTTGTTTCTGCAACTTCTGGGATAACCAGGGAAATCCCCACTGAGGGCTAGTGTACAGACATATTATATCTCCTCTTCCACCATGTGCTGCTTCTTTGGATGTATATGTCCAGTTCTGCTGTGTTAGTGTGCCAAGCTTCATGCTAGCATGTGTATCATCTGCTTTTAGCGAAAGAGAGATGTAAGACTCAGGAACATTTTATTGAGGATTACAAAGGTCTGTTGGGGATGGACCTCATGGCCACCAAGGTAAGAGTCAGACCTGACTACAAGTAAGTGCATGAATATGAATGTTTCACCTTTCTTTCTGCCACACAAAGTCACAGAAAACTGAATCACATAGAATATAATGAACCACTTACAGAAAACAGGCATTCTTTTGGTTCTGATAATGTGAAGTTTGTGCATAGTGTGGTACTTGTGTCACTTCCTCATCATACAAAAGTAACAAGCAGAGGTTATATCGATGCCGTTACTTGATGTAGCTAAATACATTCTAAGCAACATTCAGATTGCAGGAGTAGAATGCCTTTTTTTCCCTATGGCTTTTTCAGCCTCATTTCTGTTTGAATAGGAATATGTATTTCCTCATAAATAAGGTGTATTAAGTCAGGATACTTTGATGCTTCACTGTGCTTCGACATTTAATTATTTCTGACATGGTTGCAAAATATGTTTATTTAATGAGGTATAGATGCAAATCAGATATTTGGACTAATGTTTCATTTAAACAGAAATACTGTTTTTTCATTTCAATAAATTCCTTTCTGTGTGAAGAGAAATGTACATTTGCACACAGATTTAGTCACAGCTCTTATATAAAACATATTTCTGAGCCTTTGTTTCCTGTTTCCCTCCGTTTATGTTTTATTTACAATGACTAGCTTTTTTAACCACATTTTCTCCCTTCTACTTCACCTCTTGACAAATGACCAGCTTCAGAAGCAAATTCCACAGGTCCATCACATTAGCAGCTTTCCCTGAACTTCTGCAAGCATTTCCTACTTCCATTTGAAGAGCCCTCACAGTAAGAGAATGCTAAAACATGTAAATCACTCCTTTAAAATGCCACAGTGTTGTTAATTACTGTCTTGCTGGTATCATGTGTTTACTGTACCAGAGTTAATCATAATTTTATTGTTTATAAAGGGTTCATTACAAAAGTCTTTTAGAGAATATCTGCTAGTGTTTAAAACCGCATAGTGTAATCATCTCTCAGAGGATTGTGTCTACCTAAGGTTAGCTGGAAAATGCAAAAGACTAATTATCATCCTGAATCACCATTCAGCCATCTGTTATAAGAAGGCAATGCCCAAATCTGAATCACCCAAAAAATAAGAACATTGTGAGAGAAGTCCAAATAATGTTTTGCTACAGTACTTATGGAGGTAATAGCAGTAATATTGCAAACAAACTTCATTTTCAAGTAATGATATTTCTTCTCTAAATGTTGGTATATTATAAGGAATGTATGGATAGAGACTGCTATATATCAAATGTATTAAATTATGACACTGGCATTCCACATTCATTTCCCCTTGCATAGGAAGACTGGTGGAAATGAAAGCCTACGTTAAACACAAAAATGTTCCCAAGAGGTTTGAAACAATTTTTATGGTTTTGATACAAATTATTTGGTAGTTTATGAGTTGTGCATTAAATTGAAAGCATATACATACACATTATGTGTGCTTCCAATTTATATAGAGTGATATACATAATTTGAAATTTTAGTATCTGTACGTAAAAACATATACAATGTACACAAGCATGCCAGCTGTTGACAGTTGACTCAAAATATCCAACTCATCCAAAACCCCTAAGTGAGGCTAGGACTTTTAAGTCACTTTCAATAACAGTTCCAATAATTCAATCAAGCAAATCATAAAAGTTCACATTTTGATTTCCAACAAATACTTCACTTGTGACAGATAGCATCTATTCTCTTTGTTTGTTAATTATTCACTGTATGTTATTTGTAGTGTGTTATGTTTTACATCAAAAGGCTGAGTTTGTGTAAGTTGAATCCTTCTGGCTGCTGACTGTGGAGCTGGTGAGAGGGGGTGATGGCCTGTTCCCTGACAGCGATTAAGCATGGTCAGCTGGGATGAGCTCCTGGCCTGAAGGCTCAGAATGAGAGAAACCAGTAAGTAAGAAGCCTACAGTGCAAAAGAAGCAACAAACTCAGTTTCTTAGGACACCTGAAACTCTCACTTCTGAGAAACTCCTGTTTCTCAGGACAAACACCTCAGGCTGTGCCTCCAGTAGCAGCTAACATTGCCCAATAGCAGTAGACCTGTGGAGAAAACTGATGCTAAGGATCTGGTGCCCACAGTATGTATACCAGAGCTCTGTGTCTGAATGTCTCTATATGTATATAAATCTACATCTTCTAATAGTGCATTATTTCTGCTGATTGCATTATTCAAAGATCCCAGAACAAGGACATATGCATGACTAGCCTATGCTAATAAAATATTTGTTGCCT
>VYZW01046042.1:12200-93611 GCA_013401315.1 Balaeniceps rex
CGAGGCGGTCGGGGCCTGCCCGGCGGGTGCTCTTCCCCCGCTACCGCCGCTCCGGGCCGGCCGGGCCGGGCCGGGTCGGGCCGGGCCGGGGAGGCGCAGAGGGAAGGCCCGGGCCTGTCATCCCCCGGGACGTGTGCCCTTTCACGTACCTCGGGCTGACTGATTATTCGTCCCCGCCATGGGCCCGAGGGGAAAGGCGTACCGATGCCCCACGCCTGGGTGTCACCCTGCTCGCAAACCCACCAGGCGCTGGGGCCGCCCGGCCTGGGCTGAATTGTGGCCGCCAGAGCTGTTTCCCCCGCTTGGTGGGCCACAGCATGGCGCAGAAAGCACCTCCTCCCCGGCGGGAGGGTGGCGAGGATGGACCTGCCACGAGTCGGGGTATAATGCTACCCCGACCGCTCTAGTGCTGCTTTAAACCTGAACTGGGAGGGTTTTTGGAAGCACCAGAGCAAAAACAGCAGCAGTCAGGTAAACCCTATTCGCAAAGGCTACAGGTACCACAAAGCCTCAGTCAGCACCAGCTTACCTTAAAAGACCAGGCTGAAAACCATGGTGGTTCAAATGCTGTTTCATCAGAGTTTCGATCGTTCCTGCCTTGGCCGGGATGGACAGCCAGAGGCAGCAACAGCTTCAACCCACCCATTTTAACTTGCTGTACTTGCCTGCGAGAGACCTAAGCAGCCTGGTTTCCTACAAATGTCTCTCATGCTTGACTGCAAGCTCCAGGTGAAGCCTTTCCTAAAACTGATTCCTTCCTAGGGCCTCTCTCCTGTGCACATGGTCTTGGGTAATAGCATGGAGCACACTTGGAGAAGATATCTGTGGTCTACACTAAACTTACGGAAACATGAATGTCTTTAAGACTTTTGGAATGAGCCAATGATTTCAAACATTATTAGAGCAGGTGGGACGGACAGACACACAGTGTGATGGCATAAGAGCTGTTTACTGAGGATATATCACCAGATATTAACTGTGTATTCTCTTCCCAAATTCTTGCATCTATTTGTCTAAAGCAATCTGCAGTCTAAATGTAGCTATTTAAATAATGGAAATGACAGCAGAAAGCAAAAGAAGAAGAAAAAGCGGTGGATCTGCCTAGTATCTGCAATGCAATCTATGTGAAGGACAAGCAAAAGATAAAGGATCCTGTTCTTCCCTGTAGAGTGACATGCCTGTATGGTTCCAGTGTATGGCAGTAAAATCTCAGCCCCGAAAACCAGATGTCTGTGGTAAAGAAATCCCACCTGCAAGACAGAAGTTTATGGAGAGAACTTAACTGTGCCCTATTGCCCAGTACACTGAATTTTGGGAGGTGGGCTTTTTTATCACATGAAATTTGAAATAGCCAGAAACTGCAAAAGTGTAAGGAGGTAAAAGAAAGGTCCAGGCAAAAGGTCGCACAGCATAGTCCAAGTGATAAGAATTAAGGAGAAACAGGGATGGAGATGCTACATGATTCTAAAATGAAAGTACCCATAGCCCCCTTACAACCCTCAGATTCTAAAATTGTACTAGATGCTAATTTTTATATTTATCCAAGGTGTCCTGTGCTTGGGAGTATGAAGAGAGCAGAGGTGTACAGAAGACATTTGATAAAAATGAGGAATTGCTTGGTATTTATTGCAACACCAATTATATGCCATTGCAGCATTCCCTTTATTCAATCAGCTAAAGTGGCAATCAGCTGTAAACAAGTGATTCACAAGGCGGCGGCTAGCCTTGCTTGTCTTTCTGAGACCTGCCACCTCGTGACATGCCAAACCCTGAGGTGAGACCTAGTGACCCCTACAGAGGAGTGACGTGCAGAAGAAATGAGATGTGCAGAAGCCGGCAGTGTGGAGTAGAGAGTAAGCTGGTCAACAGCAGGGGCCAAAGAGTGGGGACAGGTCTAAGCAGATCTAAGCTGGAAACATACCTCTAGACTGGAGGAAAATGCCTTTTCATCCAAAATTCACAGACGTCTTTTAGGGATTTTGCATTAGTCACGTAAGTCAAACCCTTCTCAGGAGACAAAGTAAAGCCCGAGTCCTTATACTGGGGCTGTTTAGCAGTTTTTGAAGAACAGCAGTTACGGAAACATTTTTCAATAAGAAGCAGTTTCTGTGAACAACTAAATAGGAAGGGACAAGGGAGAGGACATATGGACACCACTCCTGCTTCCACATGGCACCTGCCATTGCATGTGTATGGAAAGAGGAAAAGACAAGCCTTTTTCTTACAATACCTGAATTGTATGCACATGCAAGCTTTCTAGTTTGGGTTATTTTGCTGTCAGAACAGCTCAACTTATCCTGACACTTGTGCAGTTGCGACAGTGAGACTACAGAAACTTTAAAGTTGGACTCGAGTTGAAATTAAACCTGTACTTGAGTTTTAATGGCCCATATATTTTTCTTTGCTTTGAATTTTCATATTCCTGTGTGTTTCCCATGCTTTATAGCATGCTCTGCAACCTTTAGTTTCAACCTGGCTAGATGGTTGGAGCACTGCCTTGGTATTGCACAGAAAGTCAAATTAACACCAGTTTTTGAATAGTGGG
This sequence comes from Balaeniceps rex, assembly GCA_013401315.1. Taxonomy (NCBI): domain Eukaryota; kingdom Metazoa; phylum Chordata; class Aves; order Pelecaniformes; family Balaenicipitidae; genus Balaeniceps; species Balaeniceps rex. Next base: position 14,746 of record VYZW01046042.1, read on the forward strand.
AATTAAATCACCTGAGAACGCATTAGATACTGGCATAGGTGTATTTTCCTCGTAAATGCATATTATATTTCAAAACACTACATCTTGAAAGGAAGCTTTTTTAAAAGCCTTAAAACATGTGTGTAAGAAATGTGCAGGTGTCGTCACTGAATGCACAGTGTTTTCTCCAAGCTGGAAGAGCTTTGGTAAGAGACACTAGAAGAACTGCCCTATGGCATAGAAGCTGGGGCAAGTCTCCTGGGGACAGTGACTTGAGGTCAAATCGTGGCTCCAAATCAGAGGAAGAAGCGTTTGAACCAGGTCCCTTGCATGCTAGTTGAGCGTCTTACTCATGGAGCTATTAAATATCAGGGACTCTGACCTCTCCCTTGAGTGCATAGGCCTTATCAGCTATGCTCACTTTTGAGTCCTTCCGCCCGCCAGCTTGTATCACTGGCGTGCAAGCTGGCTGTAGAGAGAGGCTCAGGCAGGGGCTATCTTCAGGCAGAGGCCATGAGGACACTCAGGGCTGGAGCACAGGCCTAGGTTTGTATGTGGAGGGGCCTGAAGAAGGTCAAGCACTGAAGCTGTTGCAGAAGGCTAAGCCGGTATTTCTGTAACAGCCTGTTGCAACAAATGAGTTTGGCACTCACATCCAGGCTCAGTCTTCCTAAGCACAGCGTGCATCCTGCGTGCTTGAGCTGCATTCAGGCTACAGCTAAGCTAAAGTGACAGTGCTTTAGCTTAGGAAGATGTGTTTGTCACGGAGCTTGGTATGCTTACTTTGGATCAAGAACTCCTCTGTGGCAGGTGATTCATTGAACATTTAAGCTGCTTTCAGTCTGCTTTCAGTCCCTTTTGTACTAACAGAAAAATGCAAACGGTCCTTAGTATGGACCTGGATCTGATGACATGAACACCTAGACACCCCTTCAGAGTAGTAGGCACGTGGGCACGCTTGGCACCTACCAAAGGTTCAGTTTTACAGGACTCAGGATCTGCTCAGCACTGCAAACCTGCAATGTATGAAAAGCTTTGACCACACATTCTCTTCTGATCATAGCTGGTTTCAGATCAGCTCACCCCTGACTGTTTTCCAAAGTACTGATTGCCCAAGGTTACCCCCTCCTGAAATCTGTTGGCAGTGCTTCTTATGTGAGCACTGAGTTACAACGAGCGATGATATGAGTGCTCCTTGTCTGCTTCTGCCTGTGGTAGCTGGCTGAGTTGCAATCACCATGGAAGTTATCATCAGTCACCAAAAAAGAGAACACCCTCACTGAACTATTTACAAAGTAAAAACCCCAAGGTTCCCCAAGTGCCACAAAGAGATGCCTTTTCCTTGGTACAGTTTCAAACGGCGATGAAATCCTGTGCGGAAGTACTAGGTTTACCAGTACACAATGAAAACAGTGAATCCAGAGTATTCCTTTTAAGAGACTGAGTTGCTTTCTTGTGGCAAAAAGCAATTCTTTCAACTCTTACTGAATGATTATTCCAAATTACGTGGCTAGCCAATGAATGATACAGTGTGGAGCTGTTGTTAGTTCTTCCACGTATTGTTTACTTTTTGAGGAACTACTTGTTTTCTAAAGGAAAGTACATCATCCCAGAAAGCAAGCCATAGTTTATAAACAGTGCCACAGACAGCACAGAAAGTTCTGCTGAACTATCACATGGCAAATCATGCAAATCCCTGTGTAGAGCTGAATGAACACCTCTCACAGATTTCTGCTTTGCACTTGCTTCTGCTTTTGTGAAACGAGAGCAAATTTTCCCTCAGGGAACACATTTGCAGACAGGGGTAGCAGCAAACTAAAGAAATACAGTGCGTGTAACCTTTGAGATGCTATAATAAAAGACAAAGAATAATGACATTGTTTGGAAAAAGTGAAATGCTGAAATGTGATTATACACTTTTTGACATAATAAACTTTCAGTGTCTTTCATTTCTCAATATTTTTAACTCTCCAGGGACTAAATCGTGACTCTTGTCTTACATTATAGGGATTGCTCATAGATACAGAAGGTATAAACCAAAAATAACAAGGAGAGATGAAGAAAATAGGGATACAGTGTGGAGTGATAAACTAGGGAAAAAAGTAAGTGATACAGGTGTATTGAAACTGATGAGGAAATGGATGTACAAGTACTTCAGAGATAATAAAGAAGTTAAAATCTCAAGTACGGTGTCCCTCATTGCTGGGAGCTGGAACTCACTGCGGGTTTTTTTGTAAAATATTGCGCTTACTGTGAAATAATTCCATCAGAAAAAAAGCCTGCTAACTAGAATATCACTGTAGAATAGACTTTTTAAAGAAGCTGTATGTGGAAACTGATAAATTATTAAATTATTACATTGGAACAAATCTTTTTATAATGCATATAGATTAGTTAAGTCACAAGAAAAAAAGACATTAAATAGAAGCAGCTGTATCCCTTGTAGTGCCTGCGGTTGGTCCTAATGTATCTAACACTAACACGACAGTAAAACTATATACAGAGGGGTCCTTGTTTCTAGTATTATTGGTCACTTTGCATGATAAAATAAAATGCCATGAAATTTGATAGTTCTAGTCAAGGGTTTTGCTGTGGTCTTGTAAGGATGTAAGTAATATATTGCCTAAAGGCTGCCCAGCTTTCTCGTAGTTACCTTATACATGCGAGGAGGAAACTCACTCCCTTAAACTACTCTGGTTCTTCGACCTTCACAGGTTTAGTGGTTTGGAGTTTGGTTTGTTTTTTTCACTGTAGCAGAGTGTACTAGCCACTGCCAGAACTCTCTGTTACTGGTAAAAATGCCCACAGTAGCACCCCCGGCAGGGACAGGATTTATATTCAGCCCCAGAACTGGGCAGGAAATGGTTCTGAGCCATGTGAAAACATAGCATCCCAAATAGGGAGGAAAAGACAATAACCCATTCTCATGAACCATAATCCCTCCCTACTCTTTTCTCCCCCAAAAATCACAGGTAAATCCAATCCAAACATTCCATTTAGATTATCTGCAATTGTTTTGTTTTGATTTTTACCACTTCACTTTGTCTTTACTAGCATTAATTCTAATTTTTACAATTAAAAATCATATAAAGCTCAAATCTTCCATTTTATTATGAAACCCTGACAATTTTAGAACTTTTTGTCCCATACTCTTTTTGAGTTGAAACATTTGCTAAGACTAACCCTTTCCGATGAGGAATTTGCTTTTCAATGAATTGGCAATTACCAGTTTAATCTCTGACCTTGCCCTTTAAAAAAAAAGTTCTCAGCAGCTCTAGTCAGAGTATGACCTGGCACAGGAGAGCTAGTTCCTTCCTCCCTTGCAGCCTGATTTCTCAGAAGACGGTGAACCTTCAATAAGCACAGACACGGATATAGACTACTTGCTCTTCTCAGTACATTTTTCTAAAACCTTGTTTTTTTCAGCAACATGGACAACACTTTTGCCTGAAGGCAGGTGCCTTGGCATCACATAGCAGTGAAGAATATGAGTGGAAAGAATTGCAGCTACCTAACTTCAGTCAGGAAAAAAATGAAGGTTTTATATAACTTAGTGTCTCAAAATTATAGTTTGAAGCACAGCGCTTCAAGTGGCTGGCATTCAAAGACTGATCAGCTACATAGCAAAAGCTGTCTGAAGAATGTCAAAATAGGGATATGAACAAGATCTATTAAGTAAATTTGTAAGAGAAGGTGCATATTTAAAACTTTTTTGTAATGATCATTTTCTCTCTTTACTCCTGTACTGCTTCCTCTGTAGCTTTGGCTTGGGGCTAGAGCTGAGAGGGGGAAAGAGGAAAGGGAAGGATATTCAGCTGAGGATCTTTGAGTTTGGGTCAGTGGCCGCAGTATCTCGCGTTATGCCTGCATGATCCCAGATACAGTTTCTCAGGACAGTCTGTCAGGGACTGGCACCCGTTCTGTCCCAGAGGACGTCTGGAAGAGTTTGTACTGATGGGATTCCAAGATGCTCAAATCCTGTTTACTGCAATAACCAAAGCAAACTTTTGATCAGAAGATCGTGCTGGATAGTGATATTGCTGCAATCCTTGGGCATGAAGGCCACCATCTACTGACCTGAACTGCTCTCTAGGGATGTTTGCTGCTTGCTGGGGGCTCAGATCTGGGATATGGTGGAGAGACTGATGCGGCTTGTCCAACCCTCAGACTGTTAACCCCTGCTGCTCTTCAAGGTGGACACCAATGCTGCTACCAGTGGAGACCTGGAGCATATTGAGCATGACTACATGACTCTGGGCAAGGACATGGGGGCCCAAATGGTTTTGTCCTTGATCCTGTCAGTGAGAGGGAAGGGCTTGACAAGGAGTGGATGGATCCTTTGGATCAACATCTGTTTGCACAGCTGGTGTCAATGACAGGGATTTGTTTTTTATGACCATGGGTCCTTTGTGAGGATCAAAGACTGTTGGGAAGAGGTGGCATCCCACCTGACTAAGCAGGGCAAAACCATCTTTGCCAACAGGCTGGCCAACCTGGTAAAGAGAGATTGAAACTGGGAGGGATAGGAGAGGGAAATGACAACCCACAGTCAAGTGAGGAAGTGGTGGACTGGATTGGCAAGCAAAAGATGCAGGGTGGACAAGAGAGTCTTTGAAACCAGCAGTACAGGACTGAAGGGTACCTCAAGCGTATACACTCAAATAAGAAAGTGCCAAGAGAACAACATTATGAGGAAGCTCTCACACTTTTCCTGGGAAATGAGCACAACTGTGTGCCTCTCTGAAATGCCCGTACACTAACGCATACAGCACAGAGGGCAAAAAGAAGGAATTTGAGCTCCATGTGCTGCTGCTACAATCTCATTGCAGTCGCAGAGACATAGTGGGATAGCTTGCATGGCTGGAGTGCTGCCACGGAGAGATCCAGGTGCATTGGATGTCCTTCAAGAGGAGGGAGGAGAGGGAATTGCTCTATATGTGAGAGCAGCAGAAATGTGTGGGGCTCTCCCTAGAGATCGTTGATAAGCCAGTGGGGAGTTTACCAGTTAGGATTTGAGGGCAGACTAACAAGGGCAACACAGTGGGTGTTTGCTGTAGACCACCTGATTAGGAAGAAGTAGATGAGGTACCTTCTTCAAAAGACTGGAAGAAACCTCACGTTCACAGGCCCTGGTCCTCACGGGGAACTTCAAACACCCTGATATCTGCTGGAGGGACAGCACAGCAAGGCACAAGCAGTCTAGGAGGTTTCTGGAGTGCATTGATGGTTACTTCCAGACACAGATGATCAAGGAGCCAATGATGGGAGGCACTCTGCTGGACCTCATACTTACAAACAAGGAAGAACTGGTCAGGTGTGTGAAGCAACCTTTGGGAGCAACCTTGGCTGCAGTGACTGTAAAATGGTGGAGTTCAGGATACTGAGGGGACAGAGCAAGGCAAAATCATGTTCACAACCCTGAACTGCAGGGCAGCAGATTTTACCTGCTGAGGGACCTACTTAGAGGAATCCCATAGGAGATGGACCTGCAGAGAAGAGGTGAGTTTGCTGATTTTTCGAGGACCACCTCCTCCAAGCTCAAGAGCAGTCCATCCTGATTTGCAGAAAGTCAAGCAAAGGTGGCAGGAAGTCTGCATGGATGGATAAGGAGCTCCTGACAAAACTCTGACATAAAAAGGAAGCATAACAAGAGGTGGGAGTAGGGACAGGTGACCTGTGAGGAATATAGAAACACTCCCTGAGCATGCAGGAATAGTATTAGAAAAGCCAAAGCCCACCAGGATTTGAATCTGTTAAGGGATATGAAGGGCCACCAGAAAGGCTTCTACAAGTATCTCAGCAGGAAGGGCCCAGTGATGAATGGGACCAGGAAACTGTGACAAATGACACAGAAATGGCCAAGAGACTCAATGCCTTCTTTGCCTCAATTTTCACAGATAAGATTTGCCTTCAGGAATTTCAGGTCCTTGAAAACAGGGGGAAAGTTTGGAGCAAGGAAGACTTATCCTTTGTGGAGGAGGATCGGGTTAGGGAACATTTAAACCAACGACACACAGAAGTCCATGGGACCTGACAGGATGCAGCCATGAATGCTGAGGGAGCAGCTAATGTCATTGCAAGGCCACTCTCGATTGTCTTTGAAGGGTCTTGGCAATCAGGGAGGCTGCTGAGGACTGGAAGATAGCAAATGTCACTCATCTTCAGGAAAGGCAAGAAGGAAGATGCAGGGAACTATAAGCTGGTCAGCCTCACCTTGATCCCCAGGAAGGTGATGGAACAAATCCTCCTGGGAACCATTTCCAAGCACATGCAAGACAAGAAGGTGACTGGAAGTAGTCAGCATGGATTTACAAAGGGGGGATTGTGCCTCATCCTCCCAGTAGCCTTCTACGATGAAATGACTGGCTTGGAGGATGAAGGGACAGCAGTGAATGTTTATTTTTACTTACGTTGAAAGCACACTTTCAGCACTGTCTCCCATAACATTCTCATAGACAAACTGATGACTAAATAAATGGGCAGTGAAGTGGACTGAAAAGTGGCTGTATACTGGGCCCAGAGGGTTGTGATCAGCAGTGCAAAGTCCAGCTGGAGGCCAGTCACTGGTGGTGTACCCCAGGAGTCAACACTGGGGCCAATACTGTTTAACAGCTTCATTAATGACCTGGATGGTAGGGCTGCATGCACCCTCAGCAAACTTGCAAAACTAGATACAAAGCTGGGAGGACTGGCTGGTATACCAGATGGTTGCACTGCCATTCAGAGAGACCTCCAGAGCGTGGAGAAATGGTCTGACAGGAACCTCATGAAATTCAACAAAGGGAGATGTAAAGTCCTGCCTCTGAGGAGGAACAATCCCAGGCACCAGGACAAGCTGAGGAACAATAGGCTGGAAAGCAGCTTTGCACCAGGACCTGGGGGTCCCAGTGAACACCAAGTGGAACATGAGCCAGCAATGTGCCCTTGCCACAAAGAAGGCCAACAGCCTCCTGGGTTGCATCAGGTTGAGGGAGGAGATCATTCCCCTCTGCTCTGTCCTGGGGAGACATATCTGGAGTGCCAGGTCCAGTCCTGGGCTCCCCAGTAAAAGAGAGATATGGACATACATATCAGGTCTGGAAAAAAACCATGAAGATGGTTAGGGACTGGCATATCTCTCTTATGAGGCTCTAGAGGCTGAGAGAGCCAGGACTGTTTAGATCTTATCAATGTTTATGAACACCTGCTGGGGGGTAGTAAAGACAGAGCCAGACTCTTCTCAGCAGTGCCCAGCAAAAAGACAAGGGGCAATGGGCACAAATTGAAATATGGGAGATACCATTTGAACATATAAAAAAATTCTTCACTCTGAGGTTGATGAAACACTGGCACAGGTTGCCCAGAGGGATTGTGGAGTCTCCACCCTTGGAGATACTCAAACCCCAATTGGACACGGCACTCAGCTAGCTGTTCCTGCTTTGAGCAGGGTTTGGAGGTCCCTTCCAGCCTCAACTATTGTGTGATTCTCTGATATTTACACAAAAGCCTTGTTAATCCTTGGTGATGTGAGATTGAAAAGCTGTGAAAAAAACCACAGCTAAATTTTTCATAATGAAATATGCAGTGTAATACTATTAATTTAAAACCACCAGAACAGTAGCACAGCACATATAACATACACAGCACTCATGTGTCTGTCTAATTCCAAAATGTTCATGTAAAAGGCAGATCAAAATTGTTCTCTGTGATTTGCATGACAGATTTGCATGGGGAAAGAAAGCCTTTATACTTGGGGAACTGAAAGTTGGCTATATTCTCTGCTGTTTATTAGGTCTCTTTCTATAAAGCCTGGTTATAAATATAGCTTTTTAGCGTTCTGCAGAAGAGCAGACTGCTTCTGCATCATTTAGTCTTATAATCTCTATGCATTTCAAATCATATCTGTAGCCTAATTTAGGCAGTTTTCTTATGAAATATAACAGTATTTAAAAGCTGAAGGTGCTGATAAAACTGCTTTGGAGTTTTTGCTTGTCATTTTGTTTTGTTGCTTTATTTTGATGCTTTTACTTTTCATCTTTCTCTGTCTCCCACTGCAATAAGCAGACCTGCCATTCTTAAGAACTCTGTGGTTATCGCTACATTAGCTGAAAAAGGATGAAGGGCAGAAACTAGGCAGAAAAATAAAGGGAAGTTGCAAAGGATGGGAGAAGAGCAAAGGAGAGGAAGTTTGGCGAGAGCTGTGGGATTTGCTACGTGAAGTAACCAAAGCCTTTAAAGTAAGGGGTGGAATTAATTCCACCTAACTTCATATGTTCTCAGCTTCTATTTCTCAGCTTTCCTGAGTTGCCTTAATAGTGGAGAAAGATAAGCTCTTGTACACTTTCCTGAGTTGCCTTAATAGTGGAGAAAGATAAGCTCTTGTACAGTGTAATTTGCCTGGGCTGTTTTAATTGTCTGCTTGAAGGTGCGATGACTGGTGCCCTAGAAATGCCTCTTTCTGTCTACTGACAATACAAGGCCTAGAGGATGAACTCATATGTAGTTGTGTGCATTTACTGAATCAACCTCAATTCTCTAGCACTATTTTGAACACTTAAAGTGAAGAAAAGGAAGCCAAACAGCAGAAGTAGTCTGGGCAGCTCATACCTGCCAAAGCTGGTGGTGACCCAGAGCACCTGGACCACAAATCGCCCAGTATATTTATTTTGCATGTTTGGTGCTGGTTTCCCTTTCTGTTTTCCACAGTGGTGTCTGAGTCTGAAATGCAGAGAGTATACGTAGGGTCTGATTGTTTGGCTTGAGTTTGGGGCTGTAAGGGTGACGTCTCCTCCTGAGGTCACTTGGCTGCCCTCAGTGGCCGCCTGGGTCCCTTCCTCAGATGCTCTGGAATTACTTGCTGGGATTTGATGGTGGCTGCAAAATTCCAGGTGTGGGCAGATGTGCAAATCTTATCAAATGTGCAAATCTTATCAGATGCGTTACTCCTTTCCATTAGTGCAGCTCTGCTGTTTTGGGGCAGATGTGGTCCTTGTCCTCAGGATACCTTTCCTCACGAATTTGCTGTGCCAGGAAACCACAATCTCAGTATTATTACAAATGCTGGGAGGACAAGAAAGATGGTCAAGATTTCTGAAAGGTCTAGATGATAGCCTAGAGCTGCTATAGTGAGTATGTGTCCCTTGGGTGAACAGATCTGCAGTGAGCTAGACATAGCTGGTTATAAAGCAGCATTTAAGCATGGAGGATTCATCCAAACAAGGCGCTGTACAGGTGAAGAGGAAATCTGATCCAACAGTGAAGCTATGCAGAGAGAAAAGACAAAGCAGATTTGGTAATCCAACTGTGCATGTGTTACATAAACAACTTCTTGAAAAAATATCACTTTGGAATAGCTTTTTTTCAGCTCCAGAGGAATAATTAATAGTGGATAAAATAACAAGGAACTCAGAAGAAGTGGTGAAAAGTGGCTTTCAGCAAAATCCCTAAAGGGATTCTGAAAGAAACTTTCCCATTGTGTCAAAGGCCCAAGTACTGATTCTCTGATTACTTCTTAATAGCTTATCAGCCAGTCATGGATTCACTGCTAATGCACAATGAAAAATAATATGATTTCAACATAAATAAGTTATAAGCATGAGCCATCACTGGCAATACAGAGGTAGTTAAAAATGATTCCTACCTTCAATTTAGGAAGGGACAGGCATAATGAAATTCATTCTGTAAAAGGGAGATGTCCTCTGTAAATTCAGGATTATATAAATGAATTTTATAACAAGTCTTCAGTAAATTCCAGAAATCATAAAGTTCTAGAGAAGTTCTGTTAGTTTTCAATCTATTAATCTGTTTATGAAGTTGTACTGGTTTTGGCTGGGATAGAGTTAATTTTCTTCACAGTAACTGGTATGGGGCTATGTTTTGGATTTGTGCTGGAAACAGTGTTGATAATACAGGGATGGTTTAGTTACTGCTGAGCAGTGCTTACACAAAGTCAAGGCCTCTTCTGCTTCCCACCCCACCCCACCAGCGAGTAGGCTGGGGGTGCACAAGAAGTTGGGAGGGGACACAGCTGGGACAGCTGACCCCAACCAACCAAAGGGATATTCCATACCATATGACGTCATGCTCAGCATATTAAGGTGGGGGAAGAAGAAGGAAGGGGGGGACATTGGGAGTGATGGTGTTTGTCTTCCCAAGTAACCATTACGCGTGATGGAGCCCTGCTTTCCTGGAGATGGCTGAACACCTGCCTGACAATGGGAAGTAGTGAATGAATTCCCTGTTTTGCTTTGCTTGCATGTGTGGCTTTTGCTTTACTTATTAAACTGTCTTTATCTCAACCCATGAGTTTTCTCACCTTTACTCTTCTGATTTTCTCCCCCATCCCACCGCGGGGGAGCGAGTGAGCGGCTGGGTGGGGCTTAGTTGCCAGCTGGGGTTAAACCACAACAGAAGTAAATTGTACCCCGGAGCTCTTGTGATTTCTCTACCTAACCAGTGTCACATTTAGGCTAACATATTATTTTTAGATTATCTGTAGCTATCCAAGTAGTGCATTTCATATATCAATATATTAGGTACTATAACATACTAATATATACATTTACTATAATAAACCACTACATTTTATCATGCCACCTAACAGTAAAACCTTTTTTTTGCATTGTTCCCTACTAGATATTCAGACATTAATATCTGCATTAGAACATTGCAGTATTTAAAATACCTTACATGTTACAGAGCAGTTTATAACATTAAAGTGGAATTATTTGTATTAGAGTGATAGTAATACAATAATTAAGTCATTTGTAAAGGGGATACAAATTCACAGGCAAGTACTGCTGCAAATATTTATGAATGTCTAGCATGCTCAAAGCTGCTTTTTTCTAACTGGTAAAATATGAGTTGATGAAATACTGCTTTGCAAATATATGCTCTTGACATTCAGTGAACTGGAGGAATCCTGCTTCATTAAATTGAGTCTGCTATTGCTTACTCAAAAAATACCTAAATCTACAGCTATTCCTCCCAAATCCCATTAGGCAGATGGCAGTAGCCAGCCACCTGGATGCTTTTCAGTCTCGTAGGATCTCATTAGCTGCTGAGTGTACCAGCCACATTTCTGCTCCTTCTGCCCATGTTCCTCCTTCTAAATAACCAATCTGACCCCAGCCCTGCTGGCTCCTTGTCCAGAGCCAAAATGGATAATCCTGACATGTTGCCCCTCCAAACTCGGCCTCTGGTCGTGGTCTTGCCATGCTCTTTGGTCTGCTGTGTCACTAGCTGCATGACATTCGTGGCCTGAAGCCAGCTCAAGTCTCGCTCCCGTGTGGTTTCCCTTGGTGCTGTACTGCAGCTCAGTGCAGTCTCCATAGCTGGCTCCAAACATGGTTCTAGCCTTCAGTTCCTGTAATCAATAACTGTGATTGATAATTGTTATTTAAGGTCAGACTACCTCATTAGTGTTACTCATATTTGTTGTTATATTCCTACCAATGAACTGAAAACATCTGCTAGGTGGTGGCTGGGAAGGCAGGTACAACGAAGTGCATCTGCAGGAACCTGAGCGTTCTGTAAGGAAAGATGTAAAGTTTTACAAATTATTAAAACAATAACTGTTTTCTGTTTGAACTTTGGTACCTTAATAAAAGACACCTTAGACATAACTAAGATGGGAGACCAGCTTCTCAGGAAATAAAAATGTGTGTGGCCTCCTGAATTTTAATTCACAGGCTGCAGCTAATTAACTGCTTACATTGTCTATGTGTATAAATATGTTCTTTACTCTCAGTAGCTTACTTATCACTGTGTATCTTTTTTTTTTATTTTTGCCTTCAGAGTGTTCTGGAAAACAGTTTGAAGCACAGGCAGTGATAGGTGATTGTGGGCCTAATCTTCTTTGTGCATTACTCAGCAAGAAAAATAATGAAGCAGGCTCATACACTGTAAAATGTTGTTCACTTGTTGCTTTGGGCTTGGAGGGATACTGTCAAGACTGGCTGAAATGTTGGGATAGGTGTCTGTACACTCCCGGGAATCTGTGAAAAAAGCAGGTATTGAAAGTCCTGCATAGCCATTTGAAGAGGATTAAAAATCCTCCAGGATTAAGGCTACTCCATGGGTTTAGGAGCTCAGGGTGGCACTCTCCCACTTAGGCAATGGGCTCCCACTGACACAGGTACACATGTGGGCACAGGTGACAGAAGACCAATAATTTTAAAAGGGAGGTTTACATTTGTTTCATCAGAGGTTCAGGGCAGGCAGGAGGCAGAGCATGGATCAGCAAAGGATAGAGTTACACATCTTTGTTCTGGTCCTTAGAAGCACTCCTGCACAGATCCTGAACTGAACAGCCTGGCATCCTTCAGTGATACCTAGATTTGCTCCCTGCTTTGATTTTTCATCCTTTGATTTTTCATCCTGTTAGTGTGCAACCATCAGTGGCACATCTGTATGCAGCCTTAATGGGATTATTGCTCTGGAACAGTATAACTGAAGTGCTTTTCTTCCTTAGTATGAGCATGCGTATTTTATCTGCCACCTCTGCATTTAGTTATGTTTGCTGGGAGTATACAACCATTAAGTGGGTCACTTGGAGCAGGACCGTACTGCACCTTACTAAGTAATGGCATGTCATCAGCCACTTTTACTGTCCTTCCCAGTTCTCTCCCACATTGGCCGTTTTGATGCATTTGTCTTCATGGGTAGGAGATAGCACTTACTACTCTGCTCCAATGCTCCTGTCTACCAAGAGACATTATATATTACTCTGTATTATTTCTTATCTTGACAGATTGGTTTTTTCCTGTTGGATACAGAAATTTCTGCTTGCAGCCCTGTGAACTGCAGCTTGACACTACTTCTCTTTCTGTTCCCTCCTCCTTTCCATGGGAGCCTGGTGTGCTTCAGAAGTTCCTCAGGACGACAGGTGGCTACTAATGGCCACTGTGTAATTTTAGGGGAAAATTTTAAGTTTGCAGACTGTGTATCCCTTTCTTAACTTCATGATTATGACATGCTTTTAGAAGACTTTTCAGGGCTCTAGACCTTGCATTTAATCTGTACTTTGGTTTCAGAATAATCCCTGTCAAGCACAGGTGGCATTTTGCAGATGCCATAAATTAAATGTACGATGGTAAAAAATAAACAAGGCAAACTCTAATTCAAGGTATCTCCAGTAAAGCCCCAAAGACTTTTTGGGTAGAAAGAATGTAATGTTGGAAGGGTTTTCTAAAGGGAAAGGATGAGGCAGCTGGGAAAATGAAACTACTTGTTCTTGCTCTTCCTTTGCTCTATCATTCCTTATCCTGCACTTAACCAACAACAGACCACCCTCAGTGAAGGTTTTTCTGTTCCCTGCAGAGTCAATCTGAGAGGTAGGAGCTCCCCTATGCAGCACGGTCATTTCATTAAGACAGTATAGAGCCCAGAGCCCTCAGCAGAGGAAGACCATAAAGAGCATCAGCCTGAGCATCTAGCAAGGGTTTCCTGGATTACAGCTCAAGCTGACTTTATGTCAAAGATGAAGATAGCAGATGAACCTAGAGAGTAAGATTTTTCTCTGTTCATGGTGGATCTTACAGGAGGCCATGCAAGCATCGTAAAGGGCCTAACCAGGTAGGATTGCTCAGCCTGAAGGAAGAAGAAAGCCATGTACAGGGAATGTAGTCACCTCTCTTTGATGACCTGCATATTTCATGGATAAAGTATAGTACAGAATAAAGATGGCCTCAGGTTCCTAGGTTAATGAACTTCATGGAACTTCAAAGGAGAAGCACAGGTTGCAGGAAAACTGGGGAAGCTCAGGCAGAGTTTTAATGGCCAGGCACCTACTTGCAGTCATAGTATCATCAACATAATTCTATTTATTAAAGGATGGTCAGGTCTTACAAGCAGAAAAACAATTTTTTGCTCAGCACATGGTGTAAAAAGGATCAAAAAGAGACAAAAATATTGCGGTAAGAAATTTCTGACTCTGCTGACTTCATCAATGCGCTCATTAGCACTTTTTCAATTATTAATTGCTCTGGCTGCTGCAGTTATTACTGATCCATATTAATCCTCCAAGGAACAGGAGATGACAACACCAAGTCATGATGACCTTGTCTTTCCATATGCTGTGGCTGCTCAGGAATTTTCCAATGAAACAGCTGTCCACTGAAAAATGAGAATTCTCAAAAATCTTTGTTTTCATTGGAAATATACATATGTCATTGATTTCTATTGAGAAAGTCTTTTTGGATCTAACATCGCCTTCCTATAGCTAAAGTTCATGAGGAGGGTTTGCCTGGAGGACATTAGATAAACAGGTCCTCTTTCTTTGGGGTAATTCATAGAAAGTGAAAGAGAGGAGACTGAGGAACACCTAGCACAGACTGCATTCTGGGCTGACCCAGCTCCAAGATCAATTTTGCCAACGCTGGCCTCACACAATGAAAATAGAAAGATCCCATCTTCATAAGAATTTAAAAATTCATGGGATAAGGAAGACATTTCTTGTTTTTCTGCAGTGGGAGCTAAAAAAGAGTAGCAGATAAAGACAATAACCCCAAACCTTAACAAATCAATAAGGAAGTGGTATCAGTTTTTGTCATATTTTTCTCATGAGTGTTTCACACATTTTGTAAGAGTCACAGCCAGATGAGAAGGGAACTTCAGAGATAAACCTTCAGACATGATCAGTTCAACCAAATTTTGGATTAAGTCTATTTTATTCTGAAAGCAACAGATTCTTCTTTTCAAGATAACAGCAACTAAATGGCCAATGTGTTAGTTACAAGGCCAAAGTGGAATCAGGCAAGAAAGTGCTCGAAAAGGAAGGTGAGTGGGATATTAGACTGATGAATGAGGAGAAAATAGAAGAAAAGTCAAAACAGAAAATGAGTGAAAATAAAAAGAGAAAACTGAAATCTAGTTTTCTAGACTGAAAGACGTCAGACATCATAATCATCATTATTATTAATTATTATTATTATTACTATCATTATTACTGTTGTTTCTTTTTCCTTAGCAATAATAGTACTAACAACAGTGTGGAGAGCTAGGACAAAAATCTCATAAAAACTTGGAGAAGCCTCTAAAGAAGGGACAGAAGCCTGTCCAAGAGCTATCCATTCTGGTTGTTGAGTAAGATGTGTCACATTTTCAATTCAAAGATTAGGGAAGAATTAATATTTGTGCAGTGATGTTGGAGGCAGGTATTATCTGAATGAAGTGGAACTGGAGCTGATCAAATAAATGTGAGAATTTTTCAAAAAAGAATTACCCGCTTTTTACACCTGCCCCAAAACTATGAGAATTAGTAATTTCCACAGATTCCAAATAAAGAGGAGGAAGGGGACACTCCCTTTCCGCTTGCCAACTAAACCTCTCCATGCAATTATAACCCTTCTAAAAGAGCCCTGCGGTTTATAGTGCTGGTGGGCCAGTCAACCTGAATTACAACTAGTCAAAACATTGTGATAAGCTAAAGTACAGATCCTCTCTCTAGTAGCTTAAAATGGGACTGCTTAGAAACTACAACTGGCTACTGATCAGGGGCCCTAAAAACCTCACCATTAATCTGCTGATGAGCAAAAGTAAAGTAGGTCCAATATTGCTAGGGTAGAAACACGTTGTATCTGAAGTTCCTTGAGCCACTAGGCTTTGCTGCAGCAGGTAGTCTTAGAGAGGGGAGCCACTCAAGGTGTTTATTTTTCCTGATGCAGGAGGGATCCTCAGGGTGGAAATGATTAATCTGCATTCCCAACTCAACAGCAGAGATCCTCAAGGGGGATGCTCACATCCCAAAACTCTCCCCCTGCTCCCCAGAGCAACATGGCTCTTCGGAAAGGAGTGTTCAGGCCTGAAAAATCTCTCAATCCAAAGCCACAGAGAAGTCTGAGGGTCAGTCTGGACCGAATCCCCTCCCAGGCACATCAGGGAGACAGTGAAAGGATTGAGCTCAAGGCAAAAACATAACTTGCTTTTTGGGAGCAAGAGAAGATGAGTTGCCCTCATTTTGAATTTAAATTCAGAATGTGTTTTAATTTAATTTGATTTAAGCGGGGTTTAGAAAGCCAAGCTCCTAAATCCCTTAAATAACTCGGATTTGAATTAAATAGCCAGTGACAGGAACAAGGGTGGTAGGAAGGAAACACGATACCTACTTCTGCTCAGAGGAGCATCGCTTCATGTGAAGGATAAGGGAGTCAGAATCCCTCTAAGAATACTGTTGAACTCATGGCAGCTTAGGAGAGCTAAAAAAAAAAAAAAGAATAAGGGTTTACACTAGAGCTATGTAAGTGTGGTGGGTGGATGCTAACTGCCCACCAAAGCCACTCTATCCCTCCCCCTTCTCAACTGGACAGGGGAAACAAAATATAACAAAAGGCTTGTGGGTCGAGATAAGGACAGGGAGAGATCACTCACCAATTACCATCATGGGCAAAACAGACTCGACTTGGGGAAAATAGCTTAATTTATTACCAATCAAAACAGAGTAGGGTAAATAAATAAAACCAAATCTTAAAACACCTTCCCCCCACCCCTCCCTTCTTTCCGGGCTCAACTTCACTCCCAATTTTCTCTGCCTCCTCCCCCCGAGCCACGCAGGGGGATGGGGAATGGGGGTTGCAGTCAGTTCATCACACATTGTTTCTCCTGTTCCTTCCTCCTCAAGGGGAGGACTCCTCACACTCTTCCCCTGCTCCAGCGTGGGGTCCCTCCCACAGGAGACAGTCCTCCATGAACTTCTCCAACACGGGTCCTTCCCATGGGCTGCAGTTCTTCATGAGCTGCACCAGCATGGGTCCCTTCCATGGGGTGCAGTCTTTCAGGAGCAGACTGCTCCAGTGTGGATCCCCCACGGGGTCACAAGTCCTGCCAGCAAACCTGCCCCAGCATGGGCTCCTCTCTGTCCATGGGTCCACAGGTCCTGCCAGGACCCTGCTCCAGGGCAGGCTTCCCACGGGGTCACAGCCTCCTTCGGGCGCATCCACCTGCTCTGGCATGGGGTCCTCCATGGGCTGTAGGTGGATGTCTGCTCCACCGTGGACCCCCATGGGCTGCAAGTGGATGTCTGCTCCACCGTGGACCTCCATGTGCTGCAGGGAGACAGCCTGCCTCATCATGATCTTTACCACGGGCTGCAGGGGAATCTCCGCTCCAGTGCCTGGAGCACCTCCTCCCCCTCCTTCTTCACTGACCTTGGTGTCTGCAGAGTTGTTCCTCTCACATATTCTCACTCCTCATTCCAGCTGCAGTTTGTGCCAGGTTGTTTTTTTCCCCCCTTCTTAAATGTGTTATCACAGAGGCACTACCACCATTGTTGATGGGCTTGGCCTTGGCCAGTGGTGGGTCCATCTTGGAGGCAGCTGGCATTGGCTCTATCGGACATAGGGGAAGCTTCTAGGAGCTTCTCACAGAAGCCACCCCTGTAGCCCCCCTGCTACCAAAACCTTGCTATGCAAACCTAATACAGTAAGAAAAAAATCTGAAGCAGCTGAAATAAAATGGTTGCTTAGTCCTTGAAGTCAGAATATCATCACACTGAGCAGGTCCTTCCTTTTGACTCTCACAGGACACTGCTTTTGCTTTCCACTCAAGTTTCTTCAATTCTCTTTTATTCCCAGTCAATGAAATTGAATAAAGCTCTGTTGCATGATTGACCACAACTATGTTTTCTGAACGTTAAGTACAGGGAAATTTCCTGGACTTCCAGGTTTTGTTTGTGTTCCTTTTTCTACAGCTGCATCTCCACATGGGAAAGCGCTTCCAGTGCTGGGATCCACATTGCAAGTGGCCTGTACAAGTGATCCTTCCTTACAAGAGAAAACTTTAGCAAGGTGAGTTGGTTTAGTAATAATTCTCTGGAGAAGCAACAAATAACCCTAAGCAACAAAGATTTTTGCCTTTAATTCCTTTCACCCTCATAGTTTCTAATGCATAAGAAAGAAAGAAAGAAAGAAAGAAAGAAAGAAAAGGGAGGGAGAGGAAGGAAGGGAGAGAGGGAGAGAGGAAGGAAGGAAGGGAGGAAAAGTGTGTTTTTCCCTGATTCATGTGTGTGTCACATCACGCTGAACTTTTCACAGATACAATGTGCGGGTAGAATGGATTTTTGGCAGTCAAGCAACTTGTCTGGGTAAGGTTTTTCCTCCTTAGTGCCATTTAGCACCGCTATTTTCAGGTGAGAGATGCTAAGGAGAGAAGAAATGGCCTATATGAAAATACGCTATGCCATTTCTTAGATGCAATATTCATGTGAATTATTTTAAATCTTCATTTGCAGGATCTCAAATGTTAGGGAAATAATCCAGACAATCTTAGCTGCTTCTCTGAAGGAAATTGTAATTATGAGCTCATGCTTTTTGTCTGCCTGCCTACCAGTCTGTCTCTTGCCTGTTCCATTCCTCCCACTCTACGTGGTAAGCCGCTGGTGGATTTTAGCTAAGTCGAGGGAGAAGCGGAGAACAGAGAAGTAACACAGTTCCTGCCAGCTCTGTAAACCAGACACATGGGCACATAACCAAGACCGCAGAAAGAACCACCTCTCTCTTATCAGGTAACAAAACACTCCAGGTAGAAGAGAGAGCTTAGCAGTGGCCCAGTTTTGAGATAGCCTTCAGTGAGCGCTCGCAGTTACAATGAGTCTACAAGAAACCAAGCTCAGCAGCACTTGTTTATATATCCTCCTTCAATTGCCTTATCACACAGTGCTGATACTGTAAGTCTGTACTATTGATGACGGTGACAGGTATCAGTATTTTATTCTGAATTCCTGCTCTGTCTCATACTCGTTTCTTTTTCTCCCTTCCTCTTCTCTCTGCTCAATGGCACACACATGTTCACGCACACAGACACCCCACAAAGGTTTTGGCAGAGTTTAGTTGTGGGGTCCTAAAGTTGCGAGTAACAGCCAGAGCTTTTCCAGAGAGAAAGCCTGGGTGGATATTTCAGCAATGGGCTGAGACTCAACAGGTTGAGATTTAATTCTGCATCCTCTGCATCTTCTGGGCTTTTGTTCCTTCTCTCTATAATGGGAATAATGATGTTTCCTTTCTTCCACCTTTTCTTCATGGAGATTGTAATGGCTGAGGTTTCTCAGTAGGCCTAGCAAGGGTCTGATCCTGTGTGAACATTGGGAAAAACCCTCTCTGGCAGAGAGAAGTAGGAAGGTGAATCGCTTCATCTCAGCTAAAGACTCCAAAGCAGATGCAAGCCTGGTTCTGCAGTCCTTATCCAGACAAGGCTCAGACTCAGTGGAAGCACCAGCAGAATGAGGGCAACCAGGTAAGAGCCCATCTCCTTTCACCATGTGCAGGCATCATATGCCTCTTCTTGTGCTAGTATACTATCACACATTGCGTGCTGTTGCTATAAATTATTTATTATTTTAAGCACGAAAACTGTATCTTGCCTTTTTGCTTCATTTCCTTCATTCAATGACCAAGGTCAGATGATGCATAAAAATCCCATAATTCCAACTTTGAGCAGGCAGTCCTTGCAGCAACTGTAGAGATCATTCTGTACCCGTTCTCTTTTGGATTGTTGTTTCTATGTACACTCTTGAAGAGGAGAAAAAATGTTTGCAATACCTTGATCTGTTTATTTATAACTTGCCAGACCTCTGGCTGGAAGAATCCCAAGCACAAGAAAAAACCCCAACAAACTTATATGGAACGCTGTATTTTAATTAAATGGATTTATATTATCCTAGAATTTCTTTGCCAGTTTATTTTCTTTCCTGATTAAAAAAAGATAAATTATTCTGTTAGTAACAATGTACTTGCCTCTCATAGCTGAAATTACTCTTGAATGGAAGTTCTTACTAAAAAGGATTTAATTTTAGCATTTTGATGGGAAGCAAAGATACCAGTTTTGCATTTAGCTCTCTTTCTCACCACCCCCATTTACATTTTCAGGAGAATTTAGAGCTCAGAAAAGGTGCCAGACTGACAGCATTGGAAACTCAGAGGCTCCATTTATCTGCAGGCTGCTGCATTTTGCACCACTACTGTACATCAGCTTGATGGGAAAGTTCACGGGTGAGAGGGTACCTCATGCTTTTGAACATTATTTTCTTGGTCTATCAACATTGCCAAAACCAGCAAGTTACTGAGCTTGAAACTATTCCCGCAGGCAGTGGGGAAGAAGAATATCTTCCAGCAGGGGAGTTGCTGCATAATCTGACATTTCTGTAGTGCGTCTCAAATTAAAGTTCCTCATGCAAAATCTCTGACCAGCAGTCCCGAAGAGGCATACTGGGGAGGAGGGCAAGAAAGTAAAAATCCAGCCTGAAGCTCCACCCTGAGACTGAATATTGCTACCTAAGATGTGACAGTGGGTTTCCAAAGTGAGAACACATTCAGAGCCATTCGTTTTCGCCACATCTTGGCATTATATATAATGTATACTTCTCAGCAGGCCCAATTCATCTGCACCAAGTTCCGTGTTGAGGTGGCTTAAATTGCTTCCTGCATGCTTGGTCAGCAGGAGTTCACTGAGCCCCTCTGCTCTGCCCCGGAGTCTGCAGGGCTGACACCTGATGTCATCACAGAGCAGCTCAGAAAATGTTGGAATTTTGTTTTCTCTCCAGCAGTTTGGTTTTCAGGACAAAACTGTCAAAACCAACACCGTTTTGTCTTATTCTGCACGTGTACAGGAATTAAGTCTTGGACGTCTGTAGGTGAGAATGAAAAAAATGCAATGCTCAATGTGCAACTTGGAGAGGAGCACACTGAGGGGTATAGGACTATCAGGCTGCACATATCTGGCCGGAATATTTGACGCTGTTCCAACATTTCTGCAAAGAAAGAGCCAGTTCTGTTTTAGAAATAGTCCATCCTTTTTTTTGTTTTGTTTCTTTTTTGTGTAGCATACTGTGTATGGCATCTGTGTTGCAGCTTACTGTAATCCTTGCTGCATTAAAGATGCATCTTTCTCTGTTACACATCTGCAGTTTATGATGTGAAATACAATCACACAGCTGGCAGGATGTCACCAGTATAACCCATGTGATGTGTCTCAGACGCTTGTTCCTATAGCAAATTTCTGATATAAATCTACGGCAGTGAGTGCAAACAATTTTAAGATAGACAAGATGATAAACACCATGGTTCAGCAGCTCATCAAATTATTTTCAGATATTCTGTAAAGGTTTTTAGTGAATATTTAGAACAATTTAGTGAAATTTTGCCCAATCTCCCAAACTGTTTCACTGAAGANTCATGTTTGTCTTGCCTAACTGTTTAATCCAACTTTTAAAAGCTGGATGGACTTCGAAGGTTGGCTGGCCAGAACACTAGAACATAAATTGTCAGGAACCATCCTTCAGGAGATGGTCTAAAAGGTTCCTCTACTACTAGTGAATTTCCATGAAAATCAAATGTGAACTGCCATTAAGAACAAGTAGTGGTCACAATGCTGTCTTTAACTACTGCTATCTCCTTTTGATATTTTGAGGCTGTGCCTTGGATGCTATGTACAAAAATACAATATGCAAAAATGAAGATAAAAGTAGGAATAGAAGATTGCAGTCTGGTTTGGTCAATATGATGGAAGTGTTCATTTTAACTGAGTATTTAAATGTCTCTTTTTCAGAAATTACTTCTATCCCATAGGAGAAAAATACATTTTGACATTTCAGGAGCAGGCAAGAGTATTGCCATTTTGGGCAGCAGTATAGCGGGCACAAAAAACCTTAGAGGCAAGGTCTTTTTAACAACTAATGTAACTGGCAAGCAAGCAAATATGAAAGGCAAAGTGTGATCATAGAATCATAGAATCATAGAATGCTTTGGGTTGGAAGGGACCTTTAGAGGTCATCTAGTCCAACCCCCCTGCAGTGAGCAGGGACATCTTTAACTAGATCAGGTTGCTCAGAGCCACGTCCAACCTGACCTTGAATGTTTCCAGGGATGGGGCCTCCACTACCTCTCTGGGCAACCTGTTCCAGTGCTTCACCACCCTCATTGTAAAAAATTTCTTCCTTATATCTAGCCTAAATCTACCCTCCTTTAGTTTAAAACCATTAATCCTTGTCCTGTCACAACGGGCCCCCGTTAAGTACTGAAAGGCCGCAATAAGGTCTCCCTGCAGCCTCCTCTTCTCCAGGCTGAACAGCCCCAACTCTCTCAGCCTGTCCTCGTAGGAGAGGTGCTCCAGCCCTCGGATCATTTTCGTGGCCCTCTTCTGGACTCGCTCCAACAGCTCCATGTCCTTCTTGTGCTGAGGGCTCCAGAGCTGGACGCAGTACTCCAGGTGGGGTCTCACCAGAGCCGAGTAGAGGGGCAGAATCACCTCCCTCGACCTGCTGGCCACGCTTCTTTTGATGCAGCCCAGGATACGGTTGGCCTTCTGGGCTGCAAGCGCACACTGCTGGCTCATGTCCAGCTTTTCATCCACCAGTACCCCCAAGTCCTTCTCCGCAGGGCTGCTCTCAATCCCCTCATCTCCCAGCCTGTATTGATACTGGGGGTTGCCCCGACCCAAGTGCAGGACCTTGCACTTGGCCTTGTTGAACCTCATGAGGTTTGCACAGGCCTACCTCTCCAGCCTGTCCAGGTCCCTCTGGATGACATCCCGTCCCTCAGGCGTGTCAACTGCCCCACTCAGCTTGGTGTCATCTGCAAACTTGCTGAGGGTGCGCTCGATCTCGCTATGTCGTTGATGAAAATATTAAACAGCACTGGTCCCAGTACGGACCCCTGAGGAACACCACTTGTTACCAGTCTCCACTTGGACATCGAGCCGTTGACCACTACCCTCTGGTTGCGACCATCCAACCAATTCCTTATCCACCGAACAGTCCACCCATCAAATCCATATCTCTCCAATTTAGAGAGAAGGATGTTGTGGGTGATAATCTGGGCTGCTCAGAAACGAGTACAACTTAGGAACGAAAAGCCTTTTTATGAAAATATTTGTATGTGGAACCAGTTACCCATGGACCTGAATTCTGAAAATCTCCTTTTCCCTGCTATTATCATCTTCTGGCAGGTGAACCCTTACCTTTCTCACACTGCTGACTGGTCTGTTCAGCGCTGCAGCCCTCAGCTTACACAGGGAAAGATACTGAGCACATTCAGACCAGTGAATCTGCAGATAATTCTGGTATTACCAACAGAATTACCCTGTATTTCCCCTGGGGAAGAAAAAAAAAAAAAGATAATTTGTCCTTCTGGATAAATAGTGTTTTATCTTTGACTCATTCTGGGCGCAGATGAGTCAGCCAGGTGGCACAGCGCTCTCAGGTCTCTTGTCTTTCTTTTGAAGAGCTGGACCTCACCTGCAAAATCAGAGCTGGCCCTGACCCTCAAAATCAGGATCCTGATCCATATATCCTCACTTGTTTGTTACCCCCCAGACCACCAGCCTCATGCAGCCCTATCTTGGCCCCCTTTTTTCTGCACTGTTTTGAAGTGCCCAGTTCTAATGCAGCTTCATTGTACAAGGCACCCCAAGCTCATTATTTATTTCTTTGTGTCATTATAAGGTTAAGATGCAGGCAAACTAAGGTTTAGTTTGTGTTGTGCCCTTTCTTCCCGAAATTTTCTCTTCCCTCTTTGTCTCTGTGCCTGGCAGAGTACAAAAACGTGAGCTACACAGCTCTTCCTACAAATGTCTCGGAGGGCATTGCAGCAGCTTGGATGGTAAACACAGCCTCTATCTTCATATTGACAAAATAAAATAGGCCAACACTCTCTCAGAAGCTGCATAATCTGCGAAAGCTGCTGACTCTGGGTAGCAGATGCTTGTGATTATCCTGGATACAAAGAAAATAAGACCAAGGAGAGCAGGCCAGAAGTAGAGAGGAGCCGTAAGAACCACGTATGGAAACACAACATTCAAGATGACAATACTTGGCTAATGCAGATGCATGACTGACCAGTCAAAGGACCCGGTGAGGAAGTTTGTAACACCAGCTTCATTTTTACCAACAGGAAAAAAACTCAGAGGGTACAGTAACAGGCCCAGGGCTAACGGGTAAGGTATTGGTAGTGCTGGAGAAAGCACTTGGGTCTCTGCATCCCCTTCTCTTGCTCTCTTCAGTTCTTTTGTAGTGCTCTGTGGGTCAGAGTCCTTGTGTCCTAGCAGGACAGACTGCAGGACAAGAAGGAGCTTTGCCCTTTGCAGTGTCCATGTGCTGCAGGACAAGAAGGAGGTTTGTCCTTTGCAAGGTCCGTGTGCTCTGCTGAGGACAGGGGGAGAGCTTCTCCTGGCTGCATATTGTGCTTCACTTTTACAAGCGCATTCTGAAAAGAACTAGTGCTTTGCTTGCTAAAGTGCTTTTCTTTTGAACCTGACCCAGATCTTTCCAAACTGTCTCAGCTACAGAGCTAAGTGGAATGTAGCAAAATCCTGCTGGCTTGCCCTGGAACACAGAGTGAAAGCTCAGAGGTAATGGAGGTGGGCTGTGCGCCGCACGCAGTCTACAGAAGTACTGGCAGGCATGGATGGGCACCCGTCTTGTTCCACTGCTGGCACTGTGTTCCTGTATATTTACAGTGGCAGACTGTGAAAGGCATCTTCAAAAAAATGCTGCATTCTTTAATATATAAGCTTGCATTTATATATTAATTTGATGTGGGATTGTGCTGCATACGGTGTCCTCACTAAAATCCAGTGATATACACTCTGAGTCAAGGAGTCGCTGCGGGATAGTGGTTGAAGACCAAAGGTCATCTTCGTGCTCCAGTGCATTGTCAGAATATGATTTCAGAAACAGAAGAAAGACAATAAAATAGGTGGAGTGGAAGCTGCCAGTGACCTTACCCAAGGACTGACCTCCACAGCAAGTGTGGGAGGCAAGGATCCAGTACTGAAAGATGTATTTCAAAGAGACAGCCAGTTGAAATCCTGCCCTGGTTGAAGTACATGGGAGTTTTGATCAGCAGATTTCCACTTGGTTTGTGTAATAGCAAAGCTGAGGTGGAGCTAACATTTCGATTTCAAACATTGTAGCCAAACAGTGAGCAAAGTCTAATAATAAAAGCAGGACCTTGAGGACAGCACAATAAAGTTCTGTTTCTAGTTGTACTCCAGACTGGTTGGACAACCTTGACAAAAACTTGGCATCGAGTCTTTCCAAGGCTGCACCGGAGAGAAAGAAATGCAGAGATGGAGCTTGCAAGAGGCAGCTGCTTGAGGAGCGAGACAGAGGCACGGCGTTAGTGTGAGACCAGGCGATGGATGGTGGAGAAAAGGCTTTCAGGGAACGAGAATCAAGCACGTGACTGTTCTGTTTGCAGAGCTTAACTAGAAAATGGCAGGTAAAGACAGATAGGTGGGAGGAGGGGAGGCGTATTTTTCTCCCCCAAGCTAGCAAAATCAGTGCCCATTTCCAGCTGCAAAGCTCTGCTGAATATGCAGAGCCCCACCTGGGCTGGTAACAAATATGTGGGCATATGGATAGGATTGTCCTATTATTATTTTGCAACATTCCCAGGAGTAAGATCAAAGGAAGGATCCAGTGCTCCACTGCAGACAGAAGGTCATTTTCCTTCTTGAATAAGCAGAGTGACTTTTT
Organism: Balaeniceps rex; assembly: GCA_013401315.1. Taxonomy (NCBI): domain Eukaryota; kingdom Metazoa; phylum Chordata; class Aves; order Pelecaniformes; family Balaenicipitidae; genus Balaeniceps; species Balaeniceps rex. Next base: position 40,169 of record VYZW01046042.1, read on the forward strand.
TTCCCCCTCAATTACAAAGAACTGTTCAGTAGAAATCATTCCCGTGTAAGTGTCTACAGGGTAAGGTTAGAAGTGCTGAAGTGAAACACTAAATTTTTAGAAAACCACAGTAAAATCATATTCCTCATCTGGTCACAAGAGGGTGAAGGGAAAGGAACAGCACAGGTTTGTTCTAACCAAGCACCAGAGAATCAAGAGGTGCTTGTTGAAATAGCTTTTCCTAGTGGTTATTATGCTCACAGAATGGGGGGGAAAAAGCCAAAGAAAAATATTAAAAGAGGCTGAATAGAAATGCAGCTATTTCCATTTCACTAACCGTGATGAATTTTGAAAAGATGTTTCATCTTCCGAGCAAGACTAAATTACTGATAGGATGACAGATGGGTTTTGGGCTGAGTACAAGGCTGAAAATCACTTATATGGCTCCACTAACATCAGACTGCAGGGATGCTACCAGTTTAGGAATTTAGAAACATTACCATTCAAACACCATTTATTGATTAGTTTGCATAAAAACACAGTTTGCTAAAATGCCTTTTCTCCATAAATGAACTATGTGTGATTTCCTCATCAATGCTGAAAAGTTCTTAAGCAAGTAAAATTATCCACTCTAGTGATGCGGCTGCTCTGCTTCTCTTTCTGTGGTCACCCCAGCTGTGCTTACTGCTTAGCCGGCTCTCCAACTTGACCTCCTGGTTCCCTGCCATGCCAGTGTCTTCTTTTCCACCCAGGGAGACAACACTGATGTTAACACATCAGGCCTAATGTGCAACACGTTAATTCGTTCGTGAGAGAGGCCATGGCACAAGGAAGGAGCCTTCTTGCCAAGCTGCTTTGAGTGTGGAGCCCCGCTGTCTGCAGCTGATCACAGATCCCACAGGCAGCTCGGTCTGGCCTGTGAGGCTGTGGGTTGGGAGATGAAACCCGAGGGCACCAGATACTTCTGCTTGCACAGGACTGTGAGTCAAGAGACAATTATGGGTGGCCAAGACTGGAGAGTTTGGTCTTCCCTACCCCAGCCTATCTTTGGAAAGGTGCTGTGCTGAAGAGGTCCTGTTGTCATGTTGTCCTATTACTCCCAGGAGCAGCACATTTCTCTCTGCCCCTTTTCCTGCTGGCTTTTTCTTTCTCATAACAAAGCCTGGAAATTACCTTGTCTTGCTATTTATTCTAATGCTCCCACTGCTGTAATACTTGGTTTTCACAAAGACCTAGCCACGTAGCATTTCTACGAGGTTGGAAATGTCGTGTTGCCAGTGGAGCGAGGCAAGACAAGAGGCATGTCCCCGGCATGCAGCAGAGCATGGCCCAGAAAGCGCTGAGCTCCCCTTGACCCTGCTCCAGAACTGGGAACTTCTCAGCCGTACCCAGCACGATGCTGAGCAGGCTGCAGGCAACTCGCTGGCGCAGTCACTTCCCCGGGAGGCTCCCAGACATGAGGCTGCACATGGTGACACGGCAGCCCAGCCTGGCACTAGCCCACCACATCTGGGCCTTGCCCCACTGCTTGCAGTGGAATGTGCCCAGTAATGCCCCAAACCTCTATGGCCCCGCCCAAGTAATGCTGTAGGAAAACAGCCAGACTATTTTCTGTGGGTTTCTATCCCTCTGAAATATAAGAAACAATCTGAATTTCTTCCCCATACCAAGAGAACATGATGATATTCCCCCAGAGAACATGGAGGGAAGGAAGGTCCCTGTATCCCATCTCTGAAAGTAGGGGTAGGAAGAGACCTGGTGTTCCTCCCTGCTGTCCGTAACAGGGAGACTTCCATGCACAGGCAAAGAGACTTGAAGGAGTGCAGGAGGCTGTTTCTCAAAGGACATTGAAATTACAGCCCCTAGTTATATTTGGATAAACTAGTACATTCTTCATGTTTATCAAAAGCCTGCAGTAATTTGCTTTGTCATCCATCAGTCAGTTGTTATATTCATAGTAGAAACATGTAATGTAATATAGGACAGTGATACGCAGCATGTATCTGAGATTATATTTTAATTGTATTAGACGGAGATCGATCAGTGGGCCCCAGACCTCCAACTCTGTCATCATTCACCTTCAGAGTTTTTTTCAAATGCTGGCAATTCCAGAGGAGTTCATGTGGACAAATAACAAAGTCGAGTGAGCATAGAAATGCTCTGGTTTTGAAGCGCCGGTTTAAGAAACACTGCTGGGTGATGGAAGTGCTATTTTAGGAAATCAATTCAGCACCATTTTCAGGTTCATAGATATTCCAGATGAAAAAGACCTATTAGGTCATTTGTCCATCTTTCCTGCCAAGAAAAGATTATGGGAGCTATTGATATCTGAATTTGTGTCAGTCTTTCCAGGTGCCCTCTTTGCAGCAGCATAAATACATTGGCTGCAGATTGTTCCTTGCTTGCAGATTCTGAATCACACACAGCCCTCCTAGCAGTGCTTAGGGGGGGAAGCAAGGAGCAGCCACGTGCAGCTTTTCAAAGGACAGGGCAAAACTGTGAGCAATAATTTTCATTCTTCCTCATCAGGCTCGTGTATTCACAGAAGAGAATGAGAAAAGAGAATGGCCCGATGCATGACAACTTCATGCTTCATTACCTTCCTAGCACCTGCAAGACAAATCAGTTTTCCCGATGTTGCGACCGGATACATTAGGCTTAATTCTTGATTTTGTTAGTCGAGACAAATATCTGGAACTTTTAATTCCACCCCTGCAATTTGATGAGGAAGCGACTATCTTGCCTTTACATGCTTAAATATCATTGCCTCCTGGGGATTGGCAGAGTCTGCTTGATGGTTCTTAAATTTGGTTCTTAAATTGCTTTTAGGAAGTACACAGGTACAACTCAAATTGCAGAACCGAGCATTTGCTTTGTAATGCAAATACTTGGATTAGAAGAGACAGAAGCAAGAACCTACTTGTGAGCTCCTTTATACCCTTATGCATCCGGAGTGACTCAGCCGAGACTGCAAGGGTTAATGTGGCACAGCGCTGTTGGGAAGGGGAGGAGAAACTGGCCGCAGTAGCATACATTTGTTCTCTTTCCTTGCTGAGTCTCATTTTCTTATGCCAATTTTTTCTTGCTAGCAGCTAATTTCTCTTCTGGATTCCTCTAATGTTTCCCTAGTGCAAGAAACTACCAGCTCCTGACAGAGGTCGCAGGGAAACTCATTAAGTAAGTGCAGCCTCCCGTCACCTCCACGGAGGAACCAAAACTCACATAACGCTGGTGGGCTGGAAAGTTTTATAAAATACCTTAATGCAATGCTGCTGTTAGTTTAAACACCATGGGCAGAACACATAAACTAGAAAACTGCGAGCCCATCTCTCCCTGCTGGACCCATAGGATGATGGATGTGTATTTGTTCCCAGTGCTCTCAGCACTTCCCACCTCCTGTGCTCATTCAGCATTTCTGCAGGGCTGCCTTTGCTGCTGTGAGCAGCTGACGGCGAGCGCTGACAGTGCCGGGCACCGCAGGGTAAGTGTGGCATTGCAGGGGACACCCAGGACAGAAATCCGACAGTACACAACTGATACTGGCAAATACACACTTGGACAAATAAGCAATTGCAGTGAAAACAGAGAGATCAATGTTGTTGTCCTGCCCAGCAGCAGCTCCAAATGGACTAGGAGAGTACAAGAAGCTGACCAGTAACTTGGGGTTTTTTCCAAAGAATAAATTCTCTTTTCTTTAATGAAATATTCCTTTAAACTGGTGTTCGTTTTTTTCAGCCAACTGAACAAACACAATAGCAGATGGAGTCCCTGTTTCTTCTCCCAGCATGTTCACAGCTGGAATGTGCAGAGCCTTAATCTCCATTTATAAGAATATTAGTAGATATATTTACATTCAGTGTTGCTATGGAGTCTGAATGGTAAATAATGATGATCTCAATATATTGAGATGGTTGGCAAGGTGTTAGTAATCTGGGCTACAATACTTTTCTGTCATACTGCAATACAGGAAGACTTCTTTAGGAAAACACCTGTTTGATGCATTAATATGCACAACAAAATATAGAATTTTACCAGTATTATCCTTCTACATAATCCTGAGTTCCTTTATATGGAATTGTTTTTTAAAAAGAACAATTCATAAAATGATCCTTTTAGTGTGACAAGGCATAATTTGGCAGTGACTATTTAAGGACTAGAATACTTTTAAGCTACAGAAAAGAAAAAGAATCCAACAACTTGGGCATCCTTTTTATTATGTCTGATTTAAAGAAAACATCTGTTCTGGGCTCAGCCCTTCAGGAATGGCCTGGCACAGTATGTGAGGGTGCCAATTAAATTTGGTGTTGACACAAACTTGTGAGGTTTTGTTGGTCCGGAGGGGGAGATGAGGGGTGGTAATTGGATGACCCAGAGGACTGAAGTAGCAGGAATCAAACTGCATCCCGCAGCGCAAGGTGGAGAACCAGGTACCAGGGGACTAATAAGAGGATAAACTCAGAGCTCATCAGCTGGAAACTGGAGAGGAGGAGGAACACTCGGGTACAGCAGCCAAACTCAGGGTGACTATGTGCTGGCAGTGTGATGCCTCCAAATGGCCCCAGGGGAGGTATTTCCAGAGGCAGGGAAATATGAGACAGCGGCTATCTTAAGGTACCATAATAGTTTGATACTATTAATTATTAATATCATAAATATTACGGATTATCAATACATCGAGACTGAACATAAAATGGAGCAGCAGAGCAAACCTCCCACCTGCCTTTGGGGTGGAGTTTGGCCAATTTCTGGCACAGCTACCTGCTACTGCAGTGGGTTGATGTGAAGAGCCAGCTCGTTCCTGGCTGGCATCTGCCCCACCTGCCTTTAAGGACAACCCCTACATCATCCAGACCCCTACCTCAGAGCCCGCCACCCAGGCTCGCTCTAGAGTTGAAAAGGAGCAGGTATTTCAGGAGCTGCGATCTGTCTGATCTATTTTAGACAGCTACTCTGGGATAAGACGTATCACGTCCTGGAAGTGCCTATTTCACGCTGTCGCTAGACGTCTACATCTGCTCCCATGACTCCCACCCTGCAGTCAGCAGGCTCAGCCGTGTAAATGCAGCCCAGCTGACTGGGGAAGTTTTGCTAGACAAACACATTCCTCTCACATTCAATGTACACAAGTATTTTAAAAATTTTATTTACTTTTTGGGGAGGTATTATTTACTTAGTTATATTTTTGTTCAGAATCCCTTTATGGGTTTGGAGAGAGAATTTATGTTTGGATTTTTGAACTGCAAATATCAATTGAAATGCCTACTTGTTTAAGAATAAGTATTTTTGCTGGAAGCTGTTGAGAAACTGAGTTTCTTTCCCAAAAAAATAGCAAGGTTTTTAATTATTGTGACAGTTTGTACACTTGTTTTTAGAAAACTGGGATTTTTATTAAAAGATATAATACTTAAGGGATTTCTAGCCCTGGTGCAAATTAAGTAAGCTAGCTCTGAGTGTTTGTGAGAATCCCAGCTGCAGATTTTGGATCTCATTTTGACTGACACATCCTTCATTTTAGAATGGCAACAACTGAGAAAAAGCAAGATCTTTACGTCGGTTCTCTTGGTTTTACACTGGTTACAGGAAACTCAGTTGCTGTTTCATTCATGTCTCATAAGTGGTTAAAGGCCTGATTTGGAAAGCAGGTGCGATGCCTGTGTACGTTCCCAGGGTGGCGTTACCTGTCGGTGCATTGGGATTCATGTTCCCAAATTCCCCGGAACAAGGACATTTGAGAACATCGACCTTGTATATTGAGGACCAGGACCTCAAGATGTACCAGTGCTTCCAAGAGAAAGCCACCGGCAGTTTTTCTTGGAAAACAGAAGAGAGAAGGTATGACAGGTTTCTCATTCTGACTGTGATCGTGCCCCTTCCTTCACCATCGCTGAAACACCAGCTCTGTCCCTAGCAGACAGACGTTATTTATTGTATCTGAGCCTTGCCATTATTTTGAGGTTTCAACATTAATTTTGTTGGACTCCGTGATGTTGCTTGAGGTGTTTTGAGGCAGTTCAGGCGTACACAGCAGTCTCCGGGCAGTGCAGACCTGCCCTCCCGTCCTTCCTCATCACAGGAGGCGATGCTTCAGTCCCGTATTCACACAGGTAATCCCCACCCACTGAAGAAGTCCCACTAAAGTAAATGGCAGCGCCAGCACGAGTACGGATTTGTATAACTGGGCTGATCACTCTGGAAAATTTTGCCATCAAAAGAAAGACAGCTCTCTAGATTTCTGCTTTTCATATTCATGAAAGATGGCAGAACCACAGAAGAATGAAAGTAAACACCATGCATAATTTAACAAATATTCACCGCGGAAATATTTTTGAGATTACCTGCAGAAGTCCCAGAAAAATGTAAATAATTAATGTCGTGTGGTGTGGAAAACAACAGAGCCCTCATGCAGTTTGCCGTGCTGATGGCTGGTGGTACTGCTCTGATGCAGCTGCACCAGTCACTGGGACAGATTTTATTCTGACAGTGTGTCGTAGTTGTTTTCAGTGCCACACTTGGGCTCATGAGCCCACCTGCAGCCCCGTTTCCACTGGCAGGCACTACATCTGCTTTCCCCCTGCCCTGAGAGCCCAGCCATGTGTTTAGGAGAGTCAGGTTTGGGCTGGGTTTCCCTGGCATCTGCCTGGGTGTTATTTCCAGCCAGCTGTTGCTTACTGTGGCACTGAGTAAATGTCTCTAAATGCAACTTTTTGATGGGTTGCGATTTGCGGCAAAGGATGGATGGAAAAGAGTGGAAGCCCTGCTGGGATGCCACATCTACCCACATACACCTGCTTTGAATTAAAAAGGAAAAATACAGAAGGCAGAGTATAAACCACCAGATATTAGCAAAGAGCAGAGGATTGGCAATACTGTTGGGGCTGGTACTCCCTCGAGGGCAGTATCCTCTGTCTAAAAGCAGCTTAGACCAGCTGCTTCCAAGAAAAGACAAGAAACCTGGATGCTGGTATTACCAGATAGTTTCCTCGCCATAAAATTTCTTCCATAGCTGTAGTAAATGAAGGGAGTGTTATGCCCTGAGGAATGAGTGTTTACACTTGTCTCAAAACCGGTGTCTTTTAATCCTTGGCAAGCAATAACTTCCAACAACATGACTAGAAATAGAAAGTTTTTCTTAAACAGATGCAAAGATTCCTGCATTTTTGTCTGGATATATGATTTGGTGCTCTTTGAGTTTCAAGTAGGTGAAACTAAAGACCCATATGAAATAAAGGCAATGAAAAGCAAGCAAAACGAGGACAAAACAAAGCCAACAATCTTCAAGAATTTAATTTCAGACACCAAAGAGGGAAGGCACTGTTACGTGTTGCAGAGTGCAGGAGAGAGGCCATCATCATTCCAGACTGGGCTAATGCAAAGCCGCAGAGCCCTGGGAAGGCTGCTTGTTTTCTTCTCTCTCCCTATACCATGTAGATATGGCCTTTGAGTAACCTGGGCATATAGCAGAAGAAATGTCAAGAGATCGAACTGAGTTTATTTTTCCTGGGAATGCCCATCAAGCTACAAGAAAGAAAAGGTCACTATCTTTCTGACAGGGTTTAAAAATGTCCCCCGGATTCTACAGCCGGTGCAAATGCAAAGCTCGTGCAATTCTGGGAAAGCTGCAGTGGTCCTAGTGGTGCTTCTCTCTCCGTTCTCTGAAGAGAGAAAACAATTAGAAAAATTAGGTACACTTTTAAAATCCTAACTGCAACAAGTGTAGGCTTTTGTATTTGCTTTATTGTATCGCAGGCACTGCAGTTGTTAGAAGAATGGCAATCACTGTGGGATTTGCAGGAAATTTGATCTTACAGGAATGGCTGCAGGTAAGTCCTCCAGAGCACCATTTAACCAAATGGTTGTAGGATTAATTATTTTTCACTAGAAGCCAGATATGTTTGAAAAAGTGAGATGCTGAATCCTGAACGCTCAAAAAAACGGTGAACAAAAACTCCCCAGTTACTTGAAAACTGCTTTGAGTTACACAGATGTAATTAAAACTTCATTTTCGTTTAAAAAAATCATTATTTTACAAGAGCTGTTTTTTAATTAGAGAAGCCAGTTTCTGCTTGGCACATTTAAGACTTCAGCCGCATTGAATGAAGTACTATGGATTCATATATAGCATCCCTCCCCTTAGCATTTCAGGGCTGCACGAGCACCGGGTGCAGGAGAGAGCAACACACCTCTGCGGGATCTTCCAGGCAGGCATTTCTGAGCTCTTTGCAAACATGACTCAATATCTGGAGGTGCGATCATTAGGTATTATTAGCGCTGTTGGTTTGTAGGTGGCACAGAGAGACTAAGGGATTAAGGATTGCGTCTCACGCCTCCTCTGTGTTGTGCACTGGGGTGAGGCAGTGCCCAAGCAGTATATCTCTATGTGTTTGCACAGCCCATGGCTGCAGCTGTTGTCCCCAGCTGCTTCTCCAGCCTGGACCATGCTCATTCCAAAGGGAGAGGGGGCAGAGCCGTGCCCTTCCCTCCAGCCAAGCATCTCGGCGCTGGGCAGTGGGGGTTGAGCAGTATCTCCATGGGCATGTGTGTGTGTGCACATGGGGGGAGATGGAGGGACCCCCAGCACCTTACTGGGATGAGGATGGGGCAGGGGCCAAACCTGGCGTGTGAGGAGCTGCCTGACAGCTGAGTCGGACCCCGGATTTGGTGAATCACCCCAGCTGTGTGATTCACAGCCCTTCTTGTCTTCACAAGGAGCATAGCTGGTCCAAAAAATTTCCACCCATGTTTTATACTGCAGAAAGGGCCTGTTTTTCAAAATATGTTTGGTTTCTCCAGGTTTCGTCAATGAGCTCAGCACAAATGGGTGGCTTCCTCCGTGGCCTTGAGAGTGAGTCAGGTCCCTCACCTCTGCTTCTCCCTTCTCCTTGCAATGAGAGCCACCAGTTTCCTTATGTCCCAGCTGTGTGGTCAGGCTAAGGGCACGGAAACCTGGGCTGACAGCGAAAATGCAGGCAAGTATCCACTCTCAAATCCAAAAGGCAAAGAAGGGCTTTTTCTCCAGAAAACCTTTAGCTGTGAAGAAGCCAGTCCTGCTGCAAGCCCCTACCAGGGAAGTGCAAGTGAGCTTCAGCATGCAAAGAGCAGAGCTCCCCTGGGAAAAGGCTTTTTCTGTAATTCCCACCTCATCCATGTTTTTCTTTCAGCATCTAGTCACTGTTAATTATTGTTTCAGACTCTACCCATTTCTCTTGTCTTTTTTCCCCAGGCAATTGCTGCAAGGCACTTGAAGGTTAATGGGCCATGTGTTTATTTTTAACTCTGCATCTCTTTAACATAGGAGAACCTGGCTGATGGCAAAATAAGCGCCTCTAACCAGCATGAACAGTTTCTGCCTCCAGTGTCCTTCCAGATATTATTTCGTAAGTTTTTTCAATGAAGTGATGGCAAATACCCAGTGACCTGCAGCACAAGACGCAACACATGGACCCTTACATCTCTGTGACAGGCACCTGCAGGTAGGGACTGCCTGGAAGGGCAGAAATGCTTCCAGCAAATTTGGTGCACCAGCTTCACCTGGTGCAACTTTGAACCATTCCCACACGTCCTATCACTGGATACCAGGGAGAAGAGATCAGCACCTCTCTCTCCACTTCCCCTCCTCAGGAAGCTGGAGAGAGCAACGAGGTTGCCCCTGAGCTAAACTAGACAAGCCCAAAGTCCTTGGCCCCTCACAGGACGTGCCTTCCAGCCCTTTCACCAGCTTTGCTGTCCTCCTCTGGATGCATTCAAGGACCTTCACATCCTTCTTAAATTGTGGGGCCCAGAACTGCACACAGTACTCAAGGTGAGGCCGCACCAATGCTGCTGTCTTTGGTATGATTGAGAGCAGTCACGATAGCATAGGCAGCATTTTNACCTGGTGCAACTTTGAACCATTCCCACACGTCCTATCACTGGATACCAGGGAGAAGAGATCAGCACCTCTCTCTCCACTTCCCCTCCTCAGGAAGCTGGAGAGAGCAACGAGGTTGCCCCTGAGCTAAACTAGACAAGCCCAAAGTCCTTGGCCCCTCACAGGACGTGCCTTCCAGCCCTTTCACCAGCTTTGCTGTCCTCCTCTGGATGCATTCAAGGACCTTCACATCCTTCTTAAATTGTGGGGCCCAGAACTGCACACAGTACTCAAGGTGAGGCCGCACCAATGCTGCTGTCTTTGGTATGATTGAGAGCAGTCACGATAGCATAGGCAGCATTTTGAAGAGCGGAGCACAATGAGACACTGCCCATGGATAGAAACAGATCATAGAATCATAGAATCATAGAATAGTTTGGGTTGGAAGGGACCTTTAAAGGTCATCTAGTCCAATGCCCCCTGCAATGAGCAGGGACATCTTCAACTAGATCTGGTGGGCTACAATAATACCAGGTGTGTAATTCTGCATGATGGGACACAACCCTGCAAAAAACCTGTCACAACAGTTAGCACTGAGAGGCCCAGGTGGCACGTTCCCAGCCCCTTTTGTGGGTATATGGCAAAGTTCTCAATGCTAAATGGGACTTTTTTCAAAGGCATCAAGATGTTCATTCAAAGGAGCCACAGGAAAAGATGTTAAAAAGGTTGACTCTGGGCCTTTCCATTTAGTTTAATTTAATTCCTTTAATTTCCTTGAGGAACTGAGAAGTCTAAGTAAAGAACCAGATATATTTTATACTGGTNCTTAAATTGTGGGGCCCAGAACTGCACACAGTACTCAAGGTGAGGCCGCACCAATGCTGCTGTCTTTGGTATGATTGAGAGCAGTCACGATAGCATAGGCAGCATTTTGAAGAGCGGAGCACAATGAGACACTGCCCATGGATAGAAACAGATCATAGAATCATAGAATCATAGAATAGTTTGGGTTGGAAGGGACCTTTAAAGGTCATCTAGTCCAATGCCCCCTGCAATGAGCAGGGACATCTTCAACTAGATCTGGTGGGCTACAATAATACCAGGTGTGTAATTCTGCATGATGGGACACAACCCTGCAAAAAACCTGTCACAACAGTTAGCACTGAGAGGCCCAGGTGGCACGTTCCCAGCCCCTTTTGTGGGTATATGGCAAAGTTCTCAATGCTAAATGGGACTTTTTTCAAAGGCATCAAGATGTTCATTCAAAGGAGCCACAGGAAAAGATGTTAAAAAGGTTGACTCTGGGCCTTTCCATTTAGTTTAATTTAATTCCTTTAATTTCCTTGAGGAACTGAGAAGTCTAAGTAAAGAACCAGATATATTTTATACTGGTCTTAGATGAACAACATTGCCAATAAATTGCTAAAGCTTATTGCGCATGCAGAAGAGCCTAAGGAGGTAGAACAGGCCTTTCTGAGCAGAGGCTGGGCAAAACCACACATATGTTCTGGCTTTTTATTTTTCCAGAGCCAGCGCTTGCCGAGGCCTCTTGCATGGAAGTTCCTGCTGTTACTGGTACCGGCATGGCCAGCCTGGAAGGCAGGCATGGCTGCAAGGGGCTGGAGAAGGTGAGAGGAAAGGTGATGTATGTGAGGAAGGTGTTGAAGGAGGATGATGAGGGTGTTCATGCCCTGGATGAAGGGGCCCTGGGGATGATCCCACCAAAGCTGAGGAACCAGGATGCCAGGGCTTCAGGGGAGACTTGGGATGGCCCAGGGGTCTCAGAGCTGGTTTGTTCATAATTAGTGGATATGTTGTTTGTATGCAGCTGGAGTTCTTCGTGAGGTCCATGTGGGCTGCTAACTGATGTTGTGGGTGTGTGTGAGTGAGGAAAACATGATGAGCTGAGAGATACTCTCTGAAGAGCCGCTGGATGCTGCAGGTAGGGTTGTGTTCAGCCTTGGTCAGCTGGGACTGGACACCGAGGTGGAGCCGGGGTGCCTGCTGGCTCATGGCCTGAGCCACAAAGCCCGCCATACCGAGGGGAGGGCACAGGGCAGGAGGGGCATCGTCCCCCACGGAAAGCCCAGGAGGGCACCACCACAGCTGCAAGCTTAGTGCTTGGCCTCTTCTGGGAGCAAAAGGAGATGGTGTCCAACTGCAGGAGCTTTCGCCTCTCCTCTGAGCAACTAGGTGTTCGCAGGCTGCTGTTTGGCCTTGGCATTTTTAACTCATTCTGATTCTTTTTGAGGATCATTTCAGAAGCGGTGAGCGCGTATGGGGTCCCTGGAGTGGCAGATCTGACTCAGCAGTAGCTTGGTCGCTGAGGCACGAAAGCAGGAATGGAGCCTTCAGCACTGCACCTTTCCTGGTGTCGCAAGGGAACAAAGATCCTTGTCCCCACCGTCCGCCCTCACCTGCTCCACCACCCTGAGGAGTACACCGATGCCTTGCAAAACGGCCCATCCACAGCCTCACGAGGGGTTGTGCAATGGGCTTAGGAGATTGCTTGCCCGTCCGATCGTCAGCAACACAAAAAGCTCCACAAAGTCAAGATACGTGAACACTAGTTTTATCTCCTTGAAAACACATGCCCTGTGAAGGGCTCACCAGCTGCATGGTTTCCCTTACAACTGTTTGTGATATTTTGGTTGGGGCTGCGATGGGCGGCACCTTTTAGCGGCCTTTTTAGTGGCCACATCTGCCATGGTCCACACTTGAATATTCTACTTTAGAAGAAGCGTGCAATCTTGGTGCACACTGGCGTGACGCTGGGTTTTCTGTAGAGCTGCACCCACTCACGTCAGAGGAACAAAGGACCCGTATAGCTTAATGAAGTGGAACAGGACTTATTCCTGCAATGTTGCGGCCGCTGTTCAATGTAGAGCATGAATTTTGACCAACAGGACACTCTTCTCACGCCCACATTTATTTTATACCCTGCTTGGTGTGCATAGTGCTTTTAAACCTCAAGGCTTTTCCTGATGGTTTCCTAGACTAGTTTTCATATTGTCCTGGGGCCAGAAGTGACCCTGCCACAGCCTTCCCTGAAGGACTTCCAAGACATTTCATACACCACCCGTGGTCCCCTGCTCAATGACTTACCCCGCAGATAGGGGCAGCAACATAGTTTTGCTGGCCTGTAATTTAGCAGCCCGATTACATGAAATACACAGCTCCCAAGGCTGATTTTCTAGCCCTGGCACCTTGCTGATTGCACAGGCAAAACCTGTAGAAGAAGGCTGTAGGCCATACTGCCTCTTTGCAGGACGGTGACACAGCGGTCTCCCATGCAAGCAGCCGGAAAAGCTGTAGCCAGGGCGGCTCTCGAAGGCAGGGCTTGGCTCATGCTTTGCAGGTCACCCTGGGACTGGGCAGCGGCTGCAAGGAGAAATGCCTTCTGGTGCACTCCCCTTTTGACAGGCAGGTCTGCACAGTTATCTTTGGTTTTGAAGGACTTTCTTCAAAGCAGGTGGCAGGAAAAACACCACCTGTGGCTTGGATGATCCTGGCTTCCTCCTCGCCTTCCCTCAGTCCCACTCCAGGAGTGAAATCTGGGGGAGGGCAAGGATCGCCTCTCTCCTTTCATGTCTGCAATAAAGCGCAAAAGGATAAGGGGACAAACTCTGGGATTGCACCCAGGAGAGGCCAGGGCAGGGGACCAGGGGCTTAGTGTGGGGAAAAGGTGCTGAGCTGAGGAGATGCAGAGGTCACCCCTCATGCCATGGAGCTGAATGAGGATGGGTGAGCAAACCCCATCCATTTTTGTTCCTCCAGTTGTGGGTTTTTAATAATGCATGATTCAGAAAAGTGCTGCATGCAGCAATTACTCATGAAGTCCATCCAACTCATGTGTGAATGAAGACCGAAATATTAAGTTTGCCCTTAGCCCTTAATAAGGAACAAGTTGAGTCCCATTTGGATCATTGATTTCAAGTGAGAGTTCAATACCAAAATGCTTTTGACATATTTGCTAGCTCTTCAGTTTGTAGAAGTTATTTGCTGTTGCTGCATTTTCAATTTGTCTCCTGATTCTGGGAGCAGAGCTGGCAGGTGTGATCTCAGAGAGGGGGACATCTCCACTTAACTGACGGCTGGTGGCTGGCCTCTGGGGTGACAAGGTGATGAGTTTGGCTCATAGAAGATGTCGGGAGCCCCTGTTCCATAGCCAGCCTCTCTGGGGAAAGCACAGGGACTGGCAGGAGATGGACAGGGATGCATCCACTCCTGTCAGCTCCACCCCGTTTCACATTTCAGGGGTCAACACACGTGCTAGGAGGACCTGTGTGCAAGTTCATGACAGGACTTGAGATTGAATATAAAGCCTTTCTCAGTCCAAGGGGGAAAAATCTCACTGAATTGGATGGTTTTTGGCCACATTTTGGGTCCATACAACTCCATTATCTTGTGAAACCTTACTAAGCTGGATGCTCTTCCCTGGTGGAGATCACTTCATTCTGTGAAAACTATTTTGCAAAATTTTGCAGTGCATTTTATGCCTTTTTTTTTTTTTCATTTTGGAGCAGGAGAACTGCATGCCAGATGCTCTTCCATCTTTTTGCTTTCCTTCCCTGCCATTAACAGTGATTCAGATCCACTGAGGTCAGAAAAGACACCCAAGAACTAAGATTTTGAAATATAATGCTTAGTAATTAAATAAAAACTTGCACAGAGATTAGCCAATTTCCTGTGATTAATACTAACCTATAAGTTTTATTAATGAGCACTTCAACCAAGGAATGCATTTTCTAAGTCTATACAGTATCCGCTATATTTTCCCAAGTTCCTTCATAGTCTTATAATTATAAAAGCCTGATGTGTTTTTATCTCTACAATGTAATTGCCAGCTGGGATGAAGAAGGAATGTAGCCTTATGTCATATGGATATGTACCACTGTCCCAAGAGCATTACAGTGTGGGGTTTTTTTGTCTTCTGTGGCTTCAGAAATAGGTCACTTCTGAAGAAATACAAGACCATTGGCAAATTCTGGTGTTACAATTTATGCATTCCTGTACGATCTGGGGATCTGATGTGACTGGGGGCATCCTCATTGCAGGGGGGTTGGACTGGATGACCTTTAAAGGTCCCTTCCAACCCAAACTATTCTACGATTCTACGATCCTATCCTGGCCTCTGGGTCAGCAACATCTGGGTCCTTATTCCCAAATCTGGTCTATTTTGCTGAGGATTAGGATAATATGCTGGAACTTTTTGCAGGGGTACATTTGTGCCAGCAGGCTGCTTCTCGGGGTCACTGCAAAAGGAAAGCCATCGCGGCTGCAGGCTTTGACTGATGGTGACGAAGTATGATGCCACCTCAGAAACAGGGCAAATGAAGGAAGACATTCATACATGAGGCGTTGACTCCTCTATGTCAGTAAGGCCAGGGCTTTCCCAGGGAGGATGAGAAGACGTGTGGCTCCTTGGAGCCATGTGAAGACAGGGAGAAGGAGAGGGCATGTAGCGCTGCAGAGACCAGCATGCTGTGGCAGAGGAGACCAAGCCGGGGAAGGGAAAAGGACCATCTTCTTGTTGGAGTTACGACTTAATAAATCAGACCCCAGGCAGGGGGATGCATTGCTTGCAAGGCCTCCATGCATGTGAGTTTGTGCAAAGGGAGGAGTGATGATCGGGACAACAGGATGCCATAGAGGCTCTGCCAGCTACGTTGGGCCACCTTCCCAGGGCACAGAAGTGGGGCTGCAAAACCATGTGTCAAATGCTGGGGCATGGCCCACCCCCACAGCCTGGTCGCCTGAGCCAGCGTGCAGTCCCGGCCATGTGGGCAGCAGGCCATTTTCCAGGGGCAGCGGTGCAGGCATGGATCGGTGGGGGATGTACGTCTGGGACATTTGTGGAGATGGTGCTTTGAGGGACCAGCACAGGGAGATGTAAGGGCAAAGGGTGAAGAAGGTCCTTCCCCAGCTGAGAGTGTCCCCGCAGGCAGGTCACTGCACTTGGTGCACAGTGCTGCACCCACCTCCAGTTCCTCGCCACCTTTCAACTGGAAATGAGCATTACTAAACTGGTTTGAAGGTGCCGTAAAATAATTCCCCCAAACCAAAGAGACAGACGCTGAAGAACACTTTGTGATGAATAAATGATGTGACAAAAAGGAACAAGAGTGAGCACGCAGGCGCTTCCCCCCCTCACACGCACGGGCAGAACTCTTCCCTGCCACCTCCTCACAACCTCTTTACCCTTTCAATTTTCTAGTCATATAAATATGTACCCTATGCTCTAGTATACCCTATAGCCTAGTTTATACGACCTTCTCAGTTATTGCTTCCATGCTGCTAGCCCTTGACCAAAACGCACTGCGCAGCCTGACTCACCTTTGAGATAATTTATTTACGCTCTTTCTTTGCAGTGCTGAGTCTTAGCAAACCACGTTTGGCCAATTGCTAAATGTCTTTTTGTCCCTCTGCACAGCAACAAAGGGGGGGGGCACGGCACTCATTGGGCCCACTCCCACAGCCCCCAGACACATGACTACCCCCGCTGCCTTCATGTAAATGAAAACCACAGGATCGGAGCCTTAAGGGCTAGAAAATATTCTAGGGCGTTAATATTCATTCGTTCTCATTTGGCAACTCAGCTTGTACTTGGATAAATAACTGCTGAGAAGGAGGCAGCAGGCAGGAGTGCTTGGGGAGGGCGAGCGAGAGGCCGGTGGGAAGGAATGGGTGGATGGGGCTCGCGGCAGGAGCTCCTAACTCCAAACCCTGAGCAGCTCAAGCGATGTGTGCTGCGTGTCAGAGGCAAGTAACAGGCGAGGAGACAGTAGTGGCTTAAATTTAACAGGGAAACTTATCATTTTTGCAAAATGCTGCCTGTTAATGTTTTGCCTCTTTGCAGCACAAGTGGTGTTTGTGGCCAGACAGAGAGAGCTCAAGCGTTTGCAAGTTGAGGGACAGGAACAAAACATCTCTTCTGTTCCTCCAAGCGCCCAATTTCCTGGGGAGCAGCCATCCCCTGTACACATGGAGCCAAAGTCAACAGGAATCTGGCATTGTGGGTCTGCTTCACCAGGGATGACAGCACCCTTTTTGCAGGCAGCACGGCTCCGCTTGTAGCCACTGGGCACGAGCCACCTGGCACCGGCAGCGGTGCGGTGGCACCGGAGCAGTGCCGGGACACCCGGCTTGTTAGCCTCTGCACAGCGCCGGGTGCGGGGGCTCTGCTCGCTCAGTGGAGCAAAGCGGCCTGCCAACATCAGAGTCAGTGCGTGGGTAGAGCAAGGAAAAGGCGATGTGGACATGTCCCCACTCCCCATCTGATTTCCCTACTTAGATTGCAAATTCTTTGGGGTAGGGGTCATCACTGGAACACAACCCCGGTATGGTTGGGATTGGAGATAACCCAGTAACAAAAGGAGATATTCATTCTCTGGAAAGTTCATCGCTGGACACTCATCTCCTTGGGTGATTCATTATTAATGGTCTCTACATGCCTTTTTTTCAGCAGGCCCTTTTAAGTTCAGTTACACACTTCTTCATTTGTAGAGAAAGAGGAGCTGAATGAACATGTCACCAGCTTGTCACTTTCTCATTCCTCTCTCTGCCTCTGCCCTTCCTTTAATAGTCTGAACCAATTTTAGAAAAGTCTCCGATGCCATTGATGATCCATTGCCTCTGAGAACTAGAGAGCTAGCTAGCAGTCAACGTGGGCACGCTGCTCGCTGCATGGAGTCACTACCGAGGAAAGAACGGTACTAGCACGGGCAGCGTTGGTGCAAAGTTGATGATGTGTTGCACGTTCTGCTGCAGCTGCTTCAAAAATTCCATTTTTAGTCCTTTTATTTTTAACTAGATTAAACTGACAGATCCCACACCTTTTAAAGAGACATTTTAGGCTGCACTGAATGCAGCTATAGCATATAGAGCTACTGAATATGCAACGAGAGAAACAATATGAATTTTTAAAGCTCTGGTACCCTGCAAAGAGCGAGCTTGTGATCTGCCTCGGTGCACTTCACTTGCGCAGCCCAGCGCTGTGCTTAGCCCAGCCCTCGGTCCAGGCAGCGTCAGACCTCATCCTCGCTGCGAGGAAGAAGAAACGAGGGGTGTGAGCCCAGGCGTCCACCACAGCTGCCCAATGGGTCCTCGTTTTGGCTAAACATGCGGTCACATGAATAAAGAGGCAAATCTGGTCCAGCTCCATCCCAACCTCGCTGCTGTGGCCGTGAGCATCAGCGCCGTGGGCCCTGCAGACGGAGCCTGTGAGAGGCAGCTCCTGGCCAGACAGCAGGAGCTCCAGATGGAAGCTCGGCTCCGTGCCCAGTTTGCCACAGTCAGAGCCAGAACTAATGAAGAAAAGCCATCTGGGGCCTTCCCGATTTTCCTTGAAGTTGTGCCTGAACTTCCCTGGTTGGGCAGGAGCAGCAGGACCGAGGAAGGACAAACCCAATACCTTTGCCTCCTCCATCAGTGAGAGGGAGGAAAAAAGACAAGGGTGGGATCGCAAGGGTGAAATCGGCACTCTGCAAAAATCCAGGCTGGAGTCCTCCATGGATTTCAGCATCTGACAGAAAGAGAGGAAAAAACAACACATTAAGTCCAATCAGACTTGAAAACTATAGCAAAAAAACATTCCTCCTCAGATGCCAAACCAAAACTGCGGTGGGAGAGAGACTTTGCTTGGCTGGAGGTTGGGCTAGCAACACACTCGGTACCAGCTACTGTGCAAACTGTGTAAGTGACTTGTTTGCAAGATACATATTGAAAGATGTTGCTCAAGCCTCATAACTGCAGCTTCTTATTAGGCCTGGGCAGAAAAATCATCCAAAGTAGATGTTTCAATAATTTTGCTTATTGCATCAGTTAGCAACAACCTGAAGTAAAATCCCATCTTACTACAAAGAGCCTGTTTACAGCCTGGCATGCAGGAAAGGCCGTTGGCAAGGCTGTAGCCCCCAAATCCAGCAAAGCAAAGTCCCCTGGTGACTGCGGATGTCCCTAGGAGAGCCATCATCCTGCAGGAGCAACAGAGGCCTGACGTAAACGGCTGTGTGCAGCCAACCCTGGAAACACAGGAGGAGAAGTAGCTACAAAACTTTGATGTATGGAGGCTCTGGGCTACTCTTCTGCACGTAGGAGCAAAATGAGTGAAGCCACACTGGCCGCTCTCGCTGGCTGTGGTTGATACTGCAGCCGAGCATCTCAACACCACAGAGGTGGCTCAGAGCAAATGTCCCTGTTGGACTGGTGCCTCCAGGACCGTGGTGCAAAGGCTGAGCATCTCAGAGGCATGGGGTCCTCAAACCCCTAATCTGAACGCTTGGGACACCCCCCTTGGATGGCTGGGGATCGCTCCAGCACATGCACCGGTGACACATCAAAGCCAGGCTGGGACCAGCCTTCACGGGCTGTCCTGTGCCAGCAATGTGGATCTTCCACAGCAGAGGTGACTTTGACAAAGCAGTGGTTGATGTCACCAATATGGGTGACCAGGTAGCGGGTTGCCCCATGCCTGGTGAGCAACAGGGGCCAAATCACACACTAGGCAAATTCTCCTCTAGAAACAGAGTCCTATAGTTACCCTAAATTGGATCCTTCCATACCCAGCTGGGGTTTTTCTTTTAAAGTATCCATATGCTCTGATTTACAGGCAGCAGAAAGCTCTGCTTGAGACACATCCATCATAAATAAGAGCTCTTTATTTTATGGCTGACTCTTCTCATTTTATAACCATGAATGGTAATTTATGTCTCGAGAGATTTATTGCTTTGCCGTTGCCAGTGCTGTACAGGTGGCTGGGCGCTCACTCTCCTGTCGCGGTGCCACCCAGCACCCGATGCTGGCACCCAGAGGTGTGCTGTGGCGTGCAAAATCATCAGGCAAAACCAGGCTGGTTTTATTTCTGTGCTCATTATCACTTCAGATTTGTAGGTGGCCTTCGTGCTGAAGTTAGAGCAGGGTTCAAGCAACATAAATTTGAATCCCAGCCTTGCCAAATGTTTCCTGTGTTCTCTGCAGGGAGTTATATAAACTCCTAAGCTGCAAAATGGAGACAAACCCTCCCAAAACTTCGCTGCTTAGACCAGTCCCTTTGGGCCACGAGCTGCTTCTGAAGAGGTGTTTGTACATCTGGCCCTGAATTTGGCTGAGATCTTGCTCTTCACATATGACAGTATATGACAAATCAATGAATAAATAGCTCACTCCTGGGCTTCAGTAAGGTGAGAGGCTGCATCAAAAGCCTCTGCATGGCTCAGGATGCAGCAGCCCTTCTGCCAAACAGGGTACAGCGGTCAGGCACCGCAGGCAAGCAGGTAACAGCAAACCAGATAAGCCAGCTAGTATATTACTAGTAAAAATGTGCGTTTTGTGCTTTTTTTTTTCTCACCCTGGCGAGAAAATTGATTGATGCCGGTCCTAGACGACTGTGAGGAGACAGAAAGATCCTGTTGGAAATTTGCCCCTCCTTAGATCCATGTTTCTGCCCTTGTACATCACCAGTGCTGTTCACAAACATCGTCTGGGGGGATCTGCAGCTTGTGCCTGTCATCCATCAGCAGCTCATTGGCAGTGCCTGATGCCGAGGAGGCCAGGGTAGCTTGCGCCAGCTAAAATTTTGTCCTCCCTGTCACAAGCCATGTCACGCAATCGCGGCAGCCTACCCCAAGCACAGAGGAAACGGCAAGGCCGTGCTCCGGTAACTGAGACCAGATGACAGCTCGGTTGTTTTTTTTTTTTAATTTTAATTTGTGGTATGCAAATGCAGATGCTACAGCAGCTGTTCTGTAGTCTTTAGTCAGAATGTGTTTTCTGAATGTCACATTAGTGATCTTTCCTGCTTTTTTTGTCAGGTATTTGATCCTCTCTATTACATTTCTCTTTAGTGCTTGTTATTTTGTGGCAAAACACCCTGCAAAACAAGCATTTATTCTTCTGGAGGTTAAGTGTGGTCTGAACATGATCTGGCTCATTTTATATATATGTTATATGAGAATATCCACAACCTTCTGCAAAGCTGACGTGGAGAGACTTCTGGCAGTCATCAGGCTATGTGAAAAAATCTTAAATTATTCCATCTGGGGAATTTCAACTGGAAAGATGACACAGACTGATGCACTTTGTTCAAGTGTCCTTGAAAATACTTTTTTTCACATCACTTTCATGTCAGGAAAGTGCTGAAAGCGCCGCTGGAAAAATTCCAGTATTCAACTTGCTTTGTCTGAGCGCTTTCCAGCAAAGGTACGGGAGTGCATCAAAAGCCTCTATTTTTATTTTAATATTTGCATACAAATCCTCATCAGAAATCAGTTCCAGATGTGCGCAGAGGCACTAGCAGGCTCCAGAAGGGCTGTGGCCAGCTAGCAAATGGGAAAACATTCCCTGGTGCAAAAAGACTCTAAATTAAATAACTTTTTTTTCAAAAAATATTCTTTTTTTTTCTTCCATAAACACAGTAGCCCCTTTAGCAGCCCCTTTAGCAGCCAGTCAAAAAGCAGGAACAAGGTCTGGATGCTTTCCCCAGTCTTCCTCCTGGGAAACCCGTGAACTTATGGGAAGAGGGGCTGGGGCACCATGTGTGACATCTCCATGGGCTCCAGGTTTGTGGCGACGGGGGAAAAAATTCAGCCGCAGGTGGGGGAGATTTTCCCCTGTAGCTCTGTAGAGATGCTACAAAGCTCCTCTTTGTGTGTCAGTTTAAGGGTTTCATTGCTTCAGCCTCTGCTCATCGTTGTCTCCCCCGGGGTGCCTCTCCCGACAGGCTCTTCTTCCTCCTTCTGTGCTTCAGGTTTCACTTTGTGTCACTTCTGAGCCTCACCTGAGCAAGAGCACTGTAACAAACCTCTTTGTCTAGAAAATTATTTTAATTAGCAGTAATTTACTTAATAGTTCTCATGTGAACAATGAGAAAGATTAACGTCATGCATTGAAAATACATTCAAGTGACAAATGTGTTTCTTCTGTAAGACAACGTTTGACTGCACTTCAATTTCAATGGGTACTGGAAGATTAGTCTCTAGTAAATACGGTCCTGATGCAAAGCTATCTCGCTGAAGTGGGGAAATGTCTGTTCATCTGGGTGAAGTATTAATTACTCTGACAAATGCTTAGCTTATTTGAAATCTCAATCATCTGAACTGATTTTTCCGGCAGAGTTTGGGTGACAAAGGTATGATGTGTCCAGCCCAAGGGGCCTTCCATACTAGATGTTTCTGAAGCCAAGCCACCTTACAGAGGCTCCTCGTAAGCTAAAATGTGGGCATTTTCATCTTATTTTCTGTGGCAATGATCAGGAAAATGTGCTTGGAGAAATTTCCGAGAGTACCACTTATAGTAAGGGGGAGCACAGGGGCAAAACCAGAGGTTGACTGTTTTAACCAGCTATTTGCATGGGTTTTTATTTGCTGCAGGTCGAAGCAGATATTCTGGTGTGTGCAGTGATGTGCATGTGCTAATGTGTGCCCTCGTATATACAACCTATGGAAGAGTTTGTTTACCTGTGTGAACCATTAGCCATGGCCAGGCTGCAGGAGGAGTTGGGTGGGACAGCAGCAGACCCCGGGGATGTGCGAGGTGGGGCCAAGCCACTGGCTGCAGTTTGTGCCCGCTCACTGTGGTAGCCGGGCGCTCGGGGTTTTGTGGGAGGATGTAGCTCACCCACCACAAAACCATCAGCCCTAAGGAGAGGGAAGCAATGATCACAGCAAACCGCTTTGAATTGCAGAGGCTGCTCGAGCACGGCCGCCCTGCTGCAAGCCACCATTGCCCCCAGCGCTGACGATACCCTAAAAAAATTGAGGGGGAGGTGGCCCCCGCTGGTCCCCAACCCCAGCACTGCTCGCCCCTTGCGTCCCCGTCACAGCAGGAAGAAGGGCACAGGCTGGTTTTCCCCATACTGGTTAAATAGGTGCCGTGTTTTCAAAGTCATTACTTTCCTGTGCAGTTCCCCAGGATGAGGAGGAACCCAGCCCCTTAAATGCTGACCTTAAATCCCGACGGCTCACTCTGTCCCTGCTCAAGCTCCGCTTCCCAGCACCGCCCAGCCACAGCAGGAGAGCCTGAAAAGGTGTGCGAGAAAAGGGCTCTTCAGAGGTTTCGTGGCTCCTGTTTTAGTGGGGATGGAAGAGAAGGAGACCTGAAAGCGATGCACGCCAGTCTCTGAGGCTGGGGAGGGACCACCTGCCCCCGGACAAGGGGACAGGTTGCAGCCCACAGTCTGTGTGTGCAAAGAATAAAGTGAAGTGAAAATGCTCCCAACAGCGTTTGGTGCGTCCCACCCCAGCCCGATACCTCTGTTTATAGAGGTTGCTGACTTAAAAATACATCTCACTGCCTAATGGTAGCTAGCAATCATCAACTACATGTCTTCAAACAACAACAACAACAATATCTGCTTGACAGTGGGTGACTGGGGATTTGTACTGGTCAACGAGAACAAAACACTGCAGTCTTGAGCGAGGACATCCCAGTTGTTCGGGCTTAACACTGCTTAGTTCAGAGCAGGACCAGAGTCATCATTATGGATAAAAATAAACCCCAGTTGTTGTTGGAAGCCTTCAGAACAAAAGCAGGCTTGGAGCACAGCCAGTGCCCTTCTCCTCTGCTGCCATCTCCCCTGAGAAGCAGTGGGGAAGACACAGACAAGTGAGATTTTATTCATTTTTAATTACTTGCAATGGTGTTTCCCCTCCATCTCAGCTTGTCCTCTCCGGGGCACTCAGTGGTTGTGTTTGCCCACTGTTTTCTTGTTTACCACTGCATTTCTGTGAAGAAGCGCACAATGCCAAGTAGGCTATTGCCACTGCCATGGTCTAAGGTCAGAGGAGAGGCAACATTTGCAGAGAGGTGTCATGTCTTTTATTAGACCAAATGATACACTCAGAAAAAACCAGACACCCCACGTGCCCCAAAATTTGTCAGCTTTTTTTTCCTGCCTGTGTCTGATGGTCTAATAAGAGGTATTAGCTCTCCTGACAGAGCCTGTATCCTGACACCAAGGGATGTTCTCTTTGCCCTAACATTTTTGGAGAGTATAGAGACCATGAAGTGCTTTGCCCCTGCGTTCAGCAGCCCCGTGGGAGCCTTCTCATGTGCTCTGGTGGGTGCAGACCCAGAGCTCCTGAGCTGGAGGAGCCTTCCCGCTGTGCAAAGCAGCCCCTTGCATGGCCAGACGTGTTATTGGGGTGCACTGAGCTGGGGTTGGCTAAATGTCTCCAAGTGCCTTCCAGCATGTAGAATCATTTGGTTGGAAAAGACCTTTAAGATCATCGAGTCCAACTGTACCTGTGCACTACTAAACCGTGTCCCTAGGCGCCTTGTCTACCTGTCTTTTAAATACCTCCAGGGATGGTGACTCGACCACTTCCCCGGGCAGCCTGTTCCAATACTTGACAACCCTTTCCATGAAGAAGTTTTTCCTAGTATCTAATCTAAACCTCCCCTGGCGCAACTTGAAGCCATAGTTGATGTATAGACAAAGTCCAGAGCAATGAAGCACCATAGGTATTTAGAGATGTGCCATGGGAACAACACAACCAGCCAGCTGCCTTCATGCCCACCGGCCAGCCACACCGGCTAAGGGAGCAAAGACAGGCAGGTCCCAGCTGCGAGACTTGCGCCGTTGGGCTGGAAAAGCTCTCGGTACATGGACTGGTTTAAGTGCAGGGGATAAAATCCGCAGAATGCTGTGTTTTTTCCTCCCCAGGGCTATCCTGCTTTGGGCTGTGCAGGCCAAGCCGGCCTCTGGTGAGCGCAGGCTGGGTTTTCCTTGGCCAGGTGCCCCCTTGGCCAGTGAGGGTCTCTGCAAAGCCGGACCCCCCGGGAGGCACGTGGCCGCTCACTGCCTTGGGGAGAGAGGATGCCAGTGAGGAGCAGCTGGGCGCAGGGGACACCAGGGATGGGACAGCATCTCACCTTGTGCTTTCAGGGCCTCTGGGTGCTGTGGCTTGTACGGAAGCAGGAAGATGAGAGTCATTTCTCCTCCTGCCCCAAGGGCAAATGATTACAGCTCAGCAGGAGTGAGCAGCAAGTGCTGACAGACTGTGGGGCAGCCACTGCTGAAAAATGCTGGTTTCCTTGAGCCAGAATTAAATAGCTCACCAGAATAAGCCTGCTGCGGTTTCTGACTGATTTCAGTTTTGCAGAAATATCAAAAGAGGGTAAAAACAGGGAAAGAGTTTTCTTGCTCTTGTATTGAGATTGCTCTTTGGAGGCAATGGCCGCACCAACCGCTCCTCCCAGCGCTCTCTTCCCTCAAACGCAGCCGTCTGGGTCCCCGGCCGGGTGGTGGGGGACACCGACCTCAACACAGCTTCTTTGTGTGTTCAATTTTCACGCCCACGTGTGAGCAGTTTCCTTGCACCTGTGGTCATCTGTAGCATTGTTCAGTCTCGGGGCTCTGATTCAGTATTTTATCAAAATTATGCAAACGGCAGCTCCCCAAATACTCTGAGCTGTGGAAATCCATTTGGTTATTCCTGTTAATACGTGATATCTGCTTCAGTCCCAAATCGCAATAAACGTGAGGAAACTGCAGAGGTCTGCTAGGCAGAAAGAGATGGATTTATCTTTTTTTTCAACATGAAAGGGAAAAGCCAGAATAAGCAATCCTGGAGGAGACGTGCGCCAAGGACGAGGACAAACGCTGGCAAGGACCACGGGTGGCCTTGGCAAACCACCCTGCAGTGAAACCCAAGTGCCAGGGCATGGCTCTGCTTTCACCTTGGGACTGCTCACCCTCCCGCCTTGCCTGGGGGGAGCCCCGCAGCACCCCACGTCCCCCTGCAGCCTCGCCTCCGCGAGGTTTATGCTTTTTCCTTTTCACACGCTAAAGCGAAGCACGCAGCCAAGAACCCCCTGAGCCTGTCCTCTTTTGGCCGGGAGATATTTTTGGAGGTGGATTAGGGTCTCAGGGAGTGTTTGTTTGGTTGGATTTTGCTTGTCTCACACTGGATCTAGGGGTAAACCAGATACCAGTGGCTCATCTTCCTGGGAGAGGGGGGTCTGGCAGGGATCACTGCGTGCTGGTAGGCACGGTTTAGCCTGCTTTCCTCTCCCTGGGCAAACAGCGTCTCTGCTTAATGGAGGCCATGTCTGCAGGGCTGGCATGGGCCAGATAATCTATACTGGAGGATGACTGTGCTCCAGAGGTCCTGAGAGCAGCACTAAAACCACCAGCACTTGGGCAGTCAGTCAGGAGATGCGGCTGCCTCAGTAACCTCCGATCGCAGACAGGAGATGTCCCCGAGGATCCTGCCCTACAGATATATTTAGATTTAGGAGCCACAGTCTGGGCTGAGCTTCAGAGGGGTAAAATGAGAATGACTGCGGGTGACTCACCTTCTCCAAGAGCATGACAGGCAGTTTCTGCACCCGTGGCCACTGCCCCTTGCTACACGTGGTGGCCGGGGTGGACCTGAAGCCCCTCTAGCCCTGGGCAGGTGGCTATGAGCCACGCCAGCCACACCACCGTCAGCCCTTGGAGCCACTGCTCCATGCTGGGAGGCTGCATAGCAGAGGAGGCAGTCACTCGCCCTGATGGTGAGGTCTCAGACCAGCCGAGGGAACGTGCACAGGGAGCGGCAGCAGAACTGAGACTTGGAGCTACACACCCAACATCAGGGCGGACACCCTTTGGGGTCTGATGCTGCATCAACAGCGTCAGAGCACAGCACATAACAGGCTACGACGTTGAAAAATAAGCCGGCTGAGGCAGAAGATCCATATTCCTCCTGAAAGCCCAAAAGACAGAACAAGCCCAGTGTGACATTCCCCTTTTCAAGCGCTGGAGGAAATGCACATCTGGACAGCTGGGCCCTTGCGAAGCACCAACCGCCTGGGCAGCTGCCTTCAGCTGGTGTGGTTGGGACTGAAAGGAAACTGAAGTCCTTTGGGCTCTCCTTTACAAGAAAATAACAAGGGTGCTCAAGGTGACTACAAAGCAGTTGGGCAACAGCAATGGCACAAGAGTGATTCTTTAGAGATAAGGGAGTGAAAGAAACAAAGAAAAATTGGCAATGGCAAACACCATTGGTAGAGCATCTGGACAAAGCAAAGCAAAAGTCAGCTGGGGCTCAGGACAGACGGGGCAGCTGCTGCTTTTGCTCAGCTGTGATTTTTTTTTGTTTATGCAGTCTCTGAAGCCAGCCTAGGCCACTGGTCTCAGCTATCAGGGACCACCAGCCCAGCTCTGAGTATGAACCGGCTGTGAAAACAGAGGCTGAAGGCAAAAGGTTCAGAGGAGGCTGAGTGACTGCTCTCAGGTCAGCACAGACACACTTTCACAGCACAAGAGGCAGCCAGAGGTTTGGTGTTATCTCTCCTGGATGGGCCTCCCAGGTGAGCGATGAGCTGCCAAGTATCTCCATTTGGACATTCAATCCGTATCCGTTGGGCAATTCCTCGGGGGCCAGCTGAAGGCTGTCTCGGTTGGAGTCCAGGTTGCTGGTGAACAGCTTCCTGAGCTGGAGTCAGCAATGCTGGGTCTTTGCTGGGGCTTCACGACTGCCATGGTGCAGTGATATACCTTGCTCATGAAGCAAAAAGAGAATTAAGGAGCCTGTGTGAGCCAAACCTCCTTTGATCACCTGTGTGTCCTCATCTAAAGAAGATGCAAGATGAAAACTTCCCACACAGCAGACCTTACCTCCCAAATCACTTTCCCACTGCCCGTTTCTAGCCCCTGACTGACCAGCAATGGGAAACAAGAGATTAACAGTTTCCAAATGGCCGTGCAGCTCTCCTCTCAACACCACAGCACTCCTGGTGTTTGTTTTCGATCCAAGATGAGTCATAAGCCTAGCATGAGTCTTCACAATGCCTGCATGGCCCACGCTGAACGTGGTTCCTGTGGTGACCTTCCACCTTTGCATCCCCACCTCTGCCACCAGGTACCAACCTTCTCCTAAACCCTGACCCTGTGCAGAAGGGATAGCTGTTCATCAAGACTGAGGGCATTGAGCTACGTAGCCAGTTCAGCCTACTATTATACATATGTATGTATATACACATACATATAGACATGCACATGTATATATATATATATATGTATATATACATATATAGGTACACACACGCACTCTTCCTGTGTGTGGTCCATAGAAACTTGCACCCAGAGGCGGGAGGCTTTATGGATGCACGCCGCTTGCACAGGTCCCGTCAGACCCAGATGGGTGCCGGGCCTCTCCCGTGCAAGCAGCATGGTGCTCTGGCGGTGCGGAGATGGGGAGAGCCACAGCGCAGAGCCGCGAGGCAGCCATTCCCCGGTGCCACGGCAGCGTGGAAACAGGGCCCCAGTGGGCAGTTGCCTACGAACAAGCCCGCACCACCGCAAGGCCCCTCTCCCATTGCTTTGGGTGAACAGGTCCGAGCCTGGATGCAGCATCCCTGGGGACAGCAGGTGACATGCCTGTTGTGTCTAGTGGTCAAAGTATACTAGTCCTCTGGCTAATTTAGCAGCACCCAGTCAAACCGTGACAGCACACCCCTATCTGAGCTGCCTTGGACCTTCTGAGGTGTCCCGAGATGACCATGCTGCCCATGAGTAAGCCTGAGCTGGCAGCTGCAAGGGGCTGGCTGCCTGCTGGAGCGCAGCGTGTCCTGCTCCTCTGCCAGGCCCGCAGCTCACTCCGGCAGCCAATTCTTCAGCAAAGCTGAGGTGACACAGCAGAAAGAGCAGCTTTCACTCATCTCCTCCCTCTTCTGGAAGGCACCTGTGAGCTGAAGGCAGCATTCAGCTGTGTGACTGGACACCCCAGAGCCCTGCTGTGGGCACTGCGCAGGCAGGACTGGTGGGCAGAGGTCCCCTAGAGCTTACCTGATGCACACCAACGATCAGGTCAGTGCTAGGGGAGGTAAACGAACCAGGAGCACGTATGTATCAGATGCCCACAAGCTGTGCAGCAATTTCTGCCTGAGGAGTAATGCTTGTGCCATCACCGTGGCCCTAATTAGCAAATGGGAAAGTAAATCTGCATAGTACATTGAAGCAAACCCCCAAGTCCACGTTTCAATGAATCCACACATCTGCAGCTTCTTCAGCAGTTATCTCGGGGAACGGATGCTTTTATTATGTGCAGATGGGTAGAGACATTAAAACTGATGGAAGCACAAGGTAGGATAGGTCTGTAGCCATGCGTGAGGAACAGCAGAATGAAGGGATTTGCTGCAAGAGACTGCAATGCAAGATGTCCTTTGCAGTTGTCCTTCCCAGGTGCAAAGGACAAGATTTATTTGAATAAATAAATAATAAAGCTGGAGTGGGTTTCCCAGTGCCTGCAGCAGCCTTTCTCTGCAGACCTGGTGGGAGAGGTGCAGGCAGGCTGGGGGAAGCCACTGCCAGAGCTCTGCATCCTTCCCTTGAGACCAAAGCTGTTGTTTTGGGCCATGCAGAGTGTGGAAATGTCCCGGGAGAAGAGACCAGTGAGCGAGTGGCCTGGTCCAAGAGCTGGGCCACTGGCACCCTCCAGCCCATGCTCTCCACTACAGGCACAACAGCCCCTTGTAAATGCGAAGGCGAGCGCTGCCTGCGTAACGTACAATTGCTGTGGGTTTATTACAACCAAAACGTGCCAGCAGGCAGGCTGCGACTGAACAGGTTTACCCCATCTAAGCGCTACGAGGTAGAGGCAGAAGCGATTCAGGAGAGGATTTGGGGGGAGTCAGGTCCTGCCGGAGCTGCTCTCCCCTGGAGGCCATGCCTGCGTGGTCTCTACGTGTGTGCTCCTCTGGGGTCAGCTTTTTTCCAGATTTGGTTTCACAGGATGAAAAAATCATTGCAGCAGATGAGCTGACAGCATAACATCTGCTTGTCATCCCAGGGACAGGTGAGGTAAGGAGAGAAAGAGAGAGAAAAAGAGCCATAGGTGCACAAGGCAGGAAAAAAAAAGGAAAAGGGAAATAAAGCATAAGCAGCCCAGACAAAAACAAACAAACAAACAAAAAAAAACCCCCAAACCCCAGAATTAAGCCAGGCAGTCTGCCATTCCTCTCACAGCTGACCTCTTGCCAGGCTGATGCCAATAGCTCATGCAGGAGTTAGCTAAGTAATAGGTCAGAGTTGTCCTGGAGTTTGCTTTACTGCTCGGCTTTGCATGACTCCCCTGCAGCAGCTGTGCCAGCAGCTGCCTCCATGGCAAGGAAAATGGATATGCATTTTCTCCTCTTGCCTGGTAAGATATTATACGTCCTCGGGTTTTGTAACTGTTGAGTCTGCTGCCTGCGTGCAGGTAAAGCATGTGAAGCTTGCTCCCACTTTTCAGGGAGATTTTTGGTTGCAGGCCACACACAGCTGATAGCTCAGGACTCCTGCCTCCGTCTTACAGTCATCCCAGCTGAAAATGGATAGCCAGATTCACTTATTTCACTTCATTTTCTTCATTATTTTCTATTTATTCAACATGGCCAACATTGTTCATCCTATAACATTTCTTAAAGGCAAGGGAGAAAAAGCATGACAGTGATTCATTCATGCAAAGCAAATTTTATTTGGAAGTCTTTATTTGTCTAAATTAAAATCAAAAGGGAAAGAATCAACATGAAGAAAAAAAATTCTCCGGAGACTTTCTCCTCCCTCAGAATAAGACGAGTGACTGTCCTTTCAATTTGCTACTTTGCTGTAATGACTCCGGCAGATTTGTGCTAGTGTAAGCGAGCTATCAATTAACCCCGAAGATTTATTTTTCTCTGGAAGAATCCAGTGCTTGGCCTTGTGCCAAAAGGGATGGGACACTTCTCTCTCTGGCACTCGGAAGGAGCCTGGATTCATCCCACCTACCACCAGGCATTGAACACACAGCTAGGACCTCCCTGTGCCAGGGTAAGAGGGGACCCCTCAGGGGACAAAGCCACCCTTCAGAGGTGTCTCTCTCATCCCAGGGGCTGTTGGGGCATCCAAGGGCAACCCAGACCTTCATGGCAGAGCCGTCTTGAAACAATTAAAGCGGCAGCATTTAGTAGGAGACAAGGTGTTCCCAAAATAAGACCAAAAGCTCAGAGAAGGCCTGGTGGAAGGGGCAGGCTGGGGAGAACACATTCCTTTTGAATAAGAGCTTTGTGCAAAGCCTAATCATCACCGCAAACCAATCCGTCCAGAGGCGCGGAGGCTGGGAGGACAGGCCCATATCGGCTCAGCTCTCATGTTACTGGCTCTACAAGCACACGTTGGCTATTCCTGCGAAATAACTTGCACTGCAAAAGGTTGCCTGCTAGCTCGATATTACAGGGATGACAAGTTCTTGTCACTGAGCTGCTCGGTCTTGGTTTGTCCTGTTAGCTGGGGTGTTTTTACCCCATGGACTTCATGGATTAGGTGGATCAGGTGGGAAGAAGCCAGGCTGTGAGCACAGACGCGGTGTTCCTCAGACACACGAGCAGTGACTGCCGCTCAGGGGCCGGAGGAGCAGTGCTCCCGCCTGCATGGCCCACGCTGCTGAGCCAGGCTGCGTAGTGATGCTCGTAGAGCGTAACAGCAGCACCGCTCATCAGCAGATATCAGTTTTTCCTCAGCATCGTCTTCGTTTCAAGATATGATCAAAGAGCTGGGCCTGGCAGCACTAATTGGCTCCTGCCCAGATTGCACGTTCGCCTTTCCCATATGGACCGGAGTGACTTTGCTGTCCTGTCACAAGCTCATCTGGACCGTACTCCTCCCAGACAGCACAAGGACGAGGGACCATGTGTGACATTTTTGATCCTTCCTCTCTGGAAGGTGATAAAACACCCGAGTGGCGGGACTGCCTACCAGCACAGCTGGACAATCGCAGATGCCGCCTTCTCTGTATTCTCCTACCACTCACTGGCATCTGCCCTCAGCAGCCTTTGAGAGCACAACACAGAGGAGGTCCTGACAAGGGGCTTGCTGGGGGACAGCGAGGACCACCCGCTCTGATGCTGATGCCTGGGGAGAGCTGCGGATCACAGCCCCATGGCGTCGAGCTGGGCAGTGAAGGAGAGGTGAAGTTCAGCGGTGCCCGCACAGTGCCGGCCCCGCCACCGCCCACGCGTGGGCATAGGTCTCCATCCACGGCACTGGCACCGGACCAGCTGCGGGCACTCAGGACGGAGACCTGAAAGGCACTGGGCATCACAAGATGCCAGCTCAGAGGTAAGTGGCGGTCACAAGGGAGAGCAAATACCATTCTGTGACTGTAACAAGCCTGGGCATGTGTGTGCCTTAGGTATCATGCACTGTTCCAATCAGTTCTTTTAAATGTATGTGTGTGTATATATATATAGCAGGGATAGAAAAATATAAAAAAAAAGGTGAGGGGAATGAACACAGAGGCATAGAAAGGCTTTGTATGAGAAAGACTAGACTTCTGCTTGGAGATGAGAAATGAAGGAGAGGAAGGGGTATGAGGGTATAAAATCTATACAAAATCCCTAGCGCTCCTAGAAGGGACACACAGAAAGTGACCTGCCACGTGGGTTAAAGTAAACCAGAGGATGTGGGTCTTCACTCAACCCACCACTGCACTATAAACTTGTTGCCTCAGGGGGCAAAACCCAAGGGTTTTGATCCTGGTTCAAAAACCAAGTAGGCAGATTCACCCAGGATGAGGCAGTGGTGGCAATTAAAAATAATGTAAAAAAGACAAACCTTTCTTTAGACATGGTGAGAAAGTGGCCCTACAGATGTCTTTCATTAGAAGGTAGGGAGGAGAATAAAAGCCTGAAAATACCTGTGCAAGACAGGAGGAATAGACAAAAATCCTAGATTAAATGAGTAATTATGATTTAAAAAAAATAAATTAATTACTACCAAAAATCCAGCTGCTGTGTGCTGGGTTACAGAGCTGTACCAGAGAGACACAGAAGGCACTGATGTCCAGGATGAACAGGGACTCCAGCAGGAGAAGGGAATGACAAGGGGTATTGATCCTCAACTCAGTAAATTAAGAGGCTTCAGTATATGGCAAGCATATAGACAACTCAGCGTACCTGCAGCTCTTTCATCGGAAACCCCCCTGGGTCTAACCCTAGGCTACATCCCCTGATATGAAGCTTTTCCTCAGCAACTCCCCAATTATCCGAGCGCCCGACGTCCCTGCTGGATCCGTGCGTGGGCAGGTAACGAGGCAGAGAGCAGCACACAAGAGCCACGCCAGCCAGCACTGCGGGCTTGTCTATGGCTAACCAGCTCTTGGGGGAGTCTCTCGTACGAGTGAGTGATCTCAGGTTTCCCCTTCAGCCCTCCCAGGCTTCTTCCCTTGAGGATTTAGGTTTGTTTCTCATTTTCCAACAAAATGAACAGGCTCGACTGGCAGCCTCCCCTCTGTCCGCAGGGCTACTGCAGGACACAGGCTGGTAACGGCTGGGGCTGCCGGAACTTCTCCGCTTGTTTGTGCCTCCCCGAGTGCCGTGGTTTAACCCCAGCTGGCAACTAAGTTGGCAACTAAGCACCACACAGCCACTTGCTCACCCTCCCCTGCCCCGGTGGGATGGGGAAGAGAATTGGGGAAAAGAAAAAGTATAACCCGTGGGTTGAGATAAAAGCAGTTTAATAGGACAGCAGAGAAAAATAATAATAATGATAGAAGAATATACAAAACAAGTGATGCACAATGCAATTATTCACCACCCGCTGGCCGATGCCCAGCCAGTCCCCGAGCAGCGATTGCTGCCCCCCGGCCAACTCCCCCGGTTTATATACTGAGCATGACGTCATATGGTATGGAATAGCCCTTTGGTCAGTTTGGATCAACTATCTTGGCTGTGCCCCCTCCCAGTTTCTTGTGCACCTGGCACGGCATGGGAAGCTAAAAAGTCCTTGACTAGGGTAAGCACTACTTAGCAACAACTACAACATCAGTGTGTTATCAGCATTACTCTCATACTAAATCCAAAACACAGCACTATGCCAGCTACTAGGAAGAAAATTAACTCTATCCCAGCCAAAACCAGGACACCGAGCTAAGGTGGGATGCAAGAGACACAACTGCATTAAGAAAAATGACTAGAAGCTGTCCTCTTCTTGCCATTACTGTAGCCCTTCTATCTCTAAAGAGAAGAGGAGGCAAATGGCAGGTGAGGTTAAAGACTGAGGGAACATCGTTTGCACGGTGCGGCAGAAGCTGACCTCCTGATGGCAAAGCTTGTGACGTGTAAGACCAGTGACGTTTTGCTTCAGGGGCTCTGAGAGGAGGCTAGGAGGGCTCAGGTGGCTGGCTGTGGGGTCAGGCAGGGATGGGATCCAGCGGTAGGCTGGGCAGGGGGAGACAGAAACCTCAGGAGGTGGAGAACCAGGTGGGAAGGTGAGGCACAATGAGGCTTCTGCCGTCAGCCACCACCAATACAGTTGGAATCTGCTTTCTTTTTTTTTATGGTCAAGCATTGGAACAGGCTTCCCAGAGAGGTGGTGGAGTCACCATCCCTGGAGGTATTCAAAAAACGTGTAGACGTGGCACTTCGGGACATGGTATAGTAGGCATGGTGGTGTTGGGTTGACGGTTGGACTAGATGATCTTAGAGGTCTTTTCCAGCCTTAATGATTCTATGATTCTACACCATTCACACGTACTGGAGGAGGCTCCTACTGCTTAACCCAGGGCTTAACCAGAGGAAAGGCTGGAGATTTCAGCAGCAAACCTATGCTTGCACTTTTCTAATGCCAGGGGTTACTGCAGCACAGTGACAAATTGAACGCCCATCATACCAGCTGCTTTCTCATCAGCCCACACACGGTGAAACGGGGAAGAACGGGGTTGGCATTCGGCCAGAGCCAGCTGTACCACCAGGGACCGGTGGCCAGGTTGCCAGCCTAACTCCTCCTTCAGACCCAGCTCCTGAAGCCAAGCCCAGGAGAGGGCTACTTCATCCTACACCGCTCTCTTCAGTGGGGTATACGGGTGCAGGATTATTAGCAGATTCCAGTGCAAGAAATGTAAAGATTTTTTCTTAACAGGTCAAAAGTAATGCAAAAAGATGGCTTTGGGGTTTTCCAGAGATAAAGCTGCTGCACTGGGTACACCAAGAACAAAACCATGCATGGGAAAAGGCGCCTTTTTCATTTGTATTAGCATCACAGGAGCTAGCAGATGAAAGTGCTGCAATAAATAAGGCAAATATGCAGTTTGGATCTCTAAGAGCCGTTAGGAATGTACCTCTTTTTGCAGTGAAGAAAAGGCCAGAGAGAAATATTTCCAGCAATAAGTTGCTTTATGTGCTTCAGCTGAGCAAAGAAAGGCCTAGTTCATACCCTGCTGCCCAGTAACAGCTCACTTCTAGGGCTCTGACTCACTCGGAGCATAGGAGCCATGTACGCTGTTTACTGAACCGCCGCAAAATTGTGTGCACCGCTTACGGATAACATCTGATGTTTTGTAGTAGAGCAGGCAGCAAATGCCTGCTGTGGTTGATCTATACCTGAAGCAAAGCAGAGGTACACAATGAAACTCAAAGGCACTGTTGCAAATCTGATCCCAGAAGGGGTTGGGTTATTTCTATAAGGGAGCAGAAACCAGCAAATACCTTCTCCTACTCACAGCCACTGGAGGTGCAGCTGGACCAACTTCACCTTTTCCAGAAGCATGACATTAGAAAAAGACTGGGTTGAAGTCATGCACGGAGGCAGGCTTAAGTAGCAGGTTGTGCTCTAAGAAGCTGGCTGGGGAGAACAAAACGAGGCGGTAATTAGGGAAAGGGCCAGTTCTGAGGATACAATATGCGATATTTTAAGATGGTGAGTAGGAGTGCTTTTGTTGGATAATTCACATTACCTCTGTTGGGAAGGACAGTAATTCCTGCTCAAGCTACCGTGCTACTTTATGGCAACACAGCAAAACGCAGGCTTGCAGTGTGCATCTCAAGAACTGGAGCTATGCCAATCATTTAAAGGTTATTCGATCCAGTGGCTTACCTGATCATTTCAGGACCTTTGAAGCTTGCTGCTCCTTTGCTGGCACTGCAGGAGTACTGTACAGATAGCAAGGCGTGAAGGTGGTTGCAGCACTTGAGTGCTGCGTGACACGGTAGCGTCTGCCTGGTGTCATGTCCCTCCATGGGGGTTTGGAGCGTGCTCCGCTGTCCTCGCTCAGAGCCACCGCCGTCACCTCGACGGCAGCTGCTGCACAAGTCCACCTTCCTCCACCGGTTACACGTGGGATGCAGTCACCTTGCTTAGGAGTACTGCTCTGCTCTCCTTTCCACCCCTTGAGGCCCAGGGCATCAAGCTTAAAATGCAAGGGCATCCCTTCCTAAATGAGGCTTGAGGAACTGGGGACCCTGCAACCCAGCACTGAGATCTATTTTAAGAGAAAACCATGTGAAAATGATCAACTGCTAATAAATACTGAAGGGCTGCTCATAGTGACAATGTGCTACCTCTCAAAATGGGCTGGCAGGGATTTAAAACACTGACAATTAAATACAAGCCATGGGTTTGGGGAGGACTTTCTAAAAGGCTTCTTTGAGCAAATGACAGCCTTCTCACAGAACACAACTTCATTTTCAACTACAACTTTTAATACTTTGGGGCTTTTATTCATTATTTTTCAGCCTTTTAAAATTCAATTTTCAGCTTATTTCTTAGCTGTTATTCAATATTTTCATTAGCGTTAACTAAACCTGGGGAGCATTTGCAGTTTTAGCCTGGATTAAGTCTTCATTCCTCATTGTTCTAAATGCATGAAAGTCAACTGAGTTGTTTTGTTTGACGTTCTTCATGCCACGGTGAATTCTGTGCTGTTCGGACTGTAAATGGGCCATGTCGTTCATGAATTACTCATCCCTGTCACTCACATTTTCTGGGGAACACATACTATATTTAGTCTTTATACTTGGAAAAACAAAGCTGGAGAACTTTGAGCCTATTTTTCTCATTAGGAGTCTGTAGAATATTCCCTAAAAAAAATGGCAAGATAATTCAGTCACCAAGCATAAGTGCAATTCATTAACCACAGTGGAAATTAGACCCTTGAATTGAGAGGCTAATTAAGATAATTAGATCTAAAGCCTGAAAAGAAACTATGCAGACACTTCTTAAAATCTCATTTATACTTATGTAAATCTGGACCAACTCCACTGTCATTTTCTGGATTTATAGCCAAGTAATTGAAATCACTATTGAGCTCTTCTAAGCTCTCAATATCAGCAAGAGGCATTGAAGTAAAACAATTACCAGATAGGATGTGTTTTCCTCTTTAACTTCTAGATGAACTTAATATCACAATGCTTTTCTTTCCAAAGGTACTTTGCCATTCTGATAGATTAGTTATTTAAAAAAAATAAAAAGCTTGATGAATTTAGAGGGCCGTCTTCAATTTAGAGAGCTGCCAACTTTTACAGCATTAGCAAATGAAGAAAGTTGAAATGCTTCAGCATCAACTACTGCCTCTTCCAGGAGAGCCATTATGTTTAATCCGTGGCTTTCCTGTGGAAGGAACTTTCTCCCCTGCTGTTTCTTGCCACCGCCAACTGCACCGAGACCACCATTTAGTAAAAAACACTAAATAAATGCTGTGCACAAACCAAGTAGAAAAGTGGGCAAAGTCAGTGGGGGACACAACATAATTATACACAGGTATGGATTTTAACAGCATGCATTTATGTGCAATTGCCTGCTATGCAATCATCAGGAAGAGGAGCCTTTCCTGGCTTGTATTTAGTAGGGAGCGTTAGACAGATTTCTGACGGTGTGATGCTCTTCTCCCTCCCACCCCATCCCATCAGCGATATTAGCTGTAGACAGAGCTGTGCCAGTCTGTCTTACAGGGAGCTAATGTGAACTGAAAGGCAGCCTGCCTAGACAGCTATGAAACACTGAGCCCTGCAGTCTGCCTCTCTTTTACATCCGAAATCTAGATTACTGCATAATTGTCATGAGAAGTAGGTAGAGCTCATGGCTCCCTCTCACCCAACTGGCCTAAGACAAATCCAGGGCGCACATACCCTCACGCACCTAAAATCTGGAGACAAGCAGGGATTAAAAAACCTGAAAATCCAAACCCTGTCCATCACCAAAAATACCATACTTTGGAGCTGGTTTTCCTCTCATCCTCAAAGAACTGAAGGAACCAGAGCAAGAAGCAGCCTGGAGGAGACCAGATGCTTCAGTTAGAGCTGCTGGCAAACAGTTTACAAAAATATATTAACAATAAAGAAGGAAGGGGACAGGAAGAAGGGCACCAGAAGATAACAGCAGGACTACTAGCTCAGCCCAAGGGGCTCTCCAGACCTTTACCTGTCAGTTGACACCTCCCAGGTAAATGCCTGCAAAGCCTCTCGGGACTCCTGGTTCCTCCACCATCACTTGGTGACATTTGAAGCGGGCCAACAACACGGGAAGCGTGCACAACCTTTACATGGTATCACACGCTGTGATGCGGTGTCTGGGGTAGGAAGAAGGGCCTCCAGGGAAAGAGAAAAGAAAGAGGCTTCCCTTCATCTGGGGTAAAAAAGAGGTAGAGGGGAGCTAGGTTCTCTTGGTATAAATGTGCCTGCACTGCTTTTGCATAAGGCAGTGAAGAGCATCCAGGATACCTGAAGCAGAGGTGGCATCTGAGGTCAACATCTGTTCTCATTACTAATACAAAGCATCGTTTCTTTTTTAAATATTTTCTCCTTTGGAAGGTTTTCTAGAGCTGCGCGCAGCAGTCAAAGAGAGACTGCCAACCTCGGGAGGGGAGGCTGCCGCATCACGGGGAGCGCTGGTAGCTTGCCTCTGGAAGACGGCCAGTTCTGGCTCCTGCAGCTTTGGCAGCTCGGCAGGAACCGGGAGTCATTGCCTTGCAGACAGCAGATATGCCTGGCTCACTAAACAAGCACGGTGCTCTCAATGAAACCGGAGACAACTGCAAATAGCCCCCCTCAGCCCAATCCCCGACTCCTGTGCCCGTTTCACATCACTTACTGTCTGAATTCAAATTTGTGGAGTCAACGTGAGCGTCTCATCAGCTCTACTGGGTTCAGGGTCAGCCCTTCCCAACTGTCCCTTGCCTCATAAACCTGAGCCCTTCAAACATCCATCCTGCAGAATACCTTGAATTGAGGAAATAAATTTACAAAACGTAAAACCTAAAAGAGGTCTCCTTTTCACCAGATACACAGGGGAGTTTAGGCTCCAGGACTGTAGACTCTCTGCCTTTTCCATTTGTACTCTGGAATTTGATTTTTATGTATTAGGACAAATCATTGCAAGTGACTTCTTTCAGCAGGCAGTAAGGCAAGGCAGCTTTCCAGCTATGCACAACCCAGGGCATGAGACCAGTCTGTCCCTCCTGGGCACGGCAAAGCCAAAAAACCCCTTCCCCTCCTTCCCAGTTCCATCAATGCTCTGACATTTAATGTCACCTGCACATTGGTGTGGTTGTGGTTCTCCAGTCAATCTTTTTTGCAGCAGCAGTTGGATTTTGACACAAATCTGTCGCTTGTTTTACGAGCAACAATATCCATCAACCTTTTTTTTAACAGAAAATTGGGGTTTCAGTTGCTAATGGCACATGATTCAGTTTTCTCTGACTTTCCCATATAACCTTCAGGATAATTAGTCAGCTTTTTAATACAGTCATACCTCTCTGTCCTTCTCCTTGCTGCTAGGATGCTCTGTCAAGGTACCTGTGGAAATTAAAGTTCAAAGTCAGAGCATCATAACAACCTGACTACAACTAATATATCTGAGTCTGTGAATAAACATCTAATACTCTACCCATTCAGAGTACAAGAATTGCTATAGAAATGGCATCCTGTGAATTAGGTATTATACAGCTGTCTCCTAAGCAACCCAAATCATTTTTTTCAAGAAAAAAAAAAGGTTGCTTTTGGCCCAGTGGGACAAAAATCTGAGCAAAATTGCTTCTTTTTCCTGTGTACATTAGGGCAGATGTACTGAAATTGAAAAACTGTGGATTAGGATCCCAGATAAGTATCTTATTTTGACCTAGAGGTTTGGGTTGGACCTGTTATTAGTGTAAACACAAAGTTTCTAGTCTTTTAAAAAAATGTGATCTCCAATATCTAAGGAGAAAGAAGCAAAATTCCATAGATAAATGAGAAATATGTAGGTATTGGACTCATTATTTTAATGGCAGTAATAAGTCTTCCAAAATGTAGACTATTTCATGAAGACTGCTAAAGTTTAGCAGTCAAAGGAGAATCACAAGACATTTTTACCTGTGCTGATGATTAACAGAAGCACATCTTGGAATTACATGACACGCATAACCCACTAAATGGTCTCTGTCTCTATAGATTTTATTCGAATATAGTCATCCAGTGTTACATGGATAGTCCGCTGCACCCTTAAGGTTCTCTCACAGCAAACCAAATGACACGCTAGATAACAATTCGGCATGTGTTGTTCCCTCAAAAATTAGACCTGGACTTGGATTAAGGAACTAATAAATTATTAAAAGATATGGCTGCAGGCGAAGAAGAGACAGAGCTTCCCATACAGTGGTTTTCCATACACCTTTCCTCCATTGCTTTTAGGAGACAGAGCTGGTGCCAAGCTGCATGACAAAACTCCTAGTTGGTCGGTTATGGAGAAGGTCATAGAATTGGACACCATTATACCATGCACATGCCATGCTGGAGCTCTGGACAGTCATGCAGGGTGAGGACACGCCGTCGCACAGCCATGAAGATGCTGTGTAGTGCCCTTGAGACCAGGTTCCCACCAATTAGCTCTCCAAAAGTAACGCTATTCTTTACTTGGCTGTAAGTGAACACTTCCATCTTTAGATGTCGGGCATGAAGGTTTAGGCAAAAAAGCAATGAGGCACTGAACCTGCTCCTTGTAGCATTTCTGTGGGTGATGATGGGCTCCAGTGAGGCTCACACTGCAGGCAAATTGCTGTGCTGTGCTGTGCCGTGCCATCAGCCGTCAGGTTGGACACCTGGACCTCCTCAACCTTCGCAAAAGACTTTGGGCTGAACCCAGTGCTGCTGGGGTATGTTAGGCATGGGCTGAACAGCTCAGGGCTGCCCAGGGAGCTGGGTGCAGAAACATCCCTTTGTCAATCCAGGTGACGAGAAGCAGAAGACCAATCATTAAATGGTCCATTCAGCTGAGATGGGAACCCACAGAGCACTTCCAGGGTCATAAACTTACGCTCCCAGACAGGCTTTCTGACAAAATCCCAAGCACCTCATCCAGATGTGGAGGCCAAGGCTAAAACCTCTGAGTTTGCTGACTTTTCTAGCGCCTCGATACAGCTCCGTGCCATCCGCACAGGCCTCAGCACGAGCACATGAGCGTGGCGCTGCGCACACAGGGACGGCCACGCTGCTCCCATGACCGTGCTAACGTCCCTGCCACGCAGACTGAACCACGGCTGGCACAGCCGGCTGGGTATTTCTGCACCACACTGCACCGCGAGCATGCACCTGCCCCGTACTTTAGGTAAAGGAGAGAGTTAGTTGCCTACAACGTAAGCAATACATTCTGCCTATATTTCTTTTTAGGAGCCTGAGGATGCTCCATATGGAGAAAGATGAAGCATACCCCTCCTCCAGCCAGCTCCGGAGGTGAGGCAGCTCACCCTTGAAGGCCAGCTCAGCCGGGGCACCCGGGGCTCCTCTTCGCACCTTTTGGAAGTCACCGCTACCTGTCCCGGCTGGGCTATGCCAGATATTCTGGTTACCACTCGTTCTGAGCTGCTTGGAGTTCAAGTCATGTGCAATGGCTCAGGGAAACAGAGGAACAAATATACGGCTGCATCAGGGGAAAGGGACAGGCTCATTAAAACCATTGCATTTTAAACGTTTCACCGTACTGCATGCAGAGATCCTTAATATGCGAGGGAGTTTTTCTGTATTAGAAGGGAAAGGAACATAGGAAACGGTGTCTGCTTCCTCATTAACATCTCAGTTTTCCTACAGCAGTCGTGGGTAAAAGAATAAAACATACAGTATCTGCAATCCTGGTAGAAATGGGATTTATAAAAAGATTTATAAAGATTATCTTTATAAAAAGATAATTGAGAGACTGAGAGGATGTCCAATACATTGTATTTATTTTTTTAAACACACAATGACTGCGTCTGCATCCATCTTCGGATTCCCAGAGATTTAAAGCACGGCCTGAAACCTTTTTGAATATGAAGCCCACTACTACCTTGTGATGAAAAATTAATCACACGGGCATTAAGTGACTTACTCCAGGCTTTGCAGTAAATCAGTGCCAGCAATGATAAAACCCTGAGGCCTTAACCTCTGCCTCCTCCTCTAGCTGATGTCTTTACCCCATGATATTTAACAGCTATTCCTGCAGAAGACCAACTGTTGGTTAGTTATTTTTACAAGAAATGTAGGTTGCTGTATTACTGTTGCACTGACTAATTATACCAATAGCAGCAAACTAATTATACGCTGATCCTGTCCAACTATAAAGCCATCCTGGAAATTTCTGGTAAACGAAAACCATTTTAGGAGAATCCAGTTATCATCAACTCTAAGATATTAATCCTGTGCTGTTTGTTACTGTTGAAAAGTCCTCAGCCTTCCTTAAATTGAATATTCATACCTGCTATTCTCTATAGAGAATGTAAGAGTCTCAATGACTCTTATATGAAAATAATTTTTGAACGGGGTGATTAAAATACATGTGAACAGATAAGTAGTAAATCAAGAGAAATTCTGGCATCTAAGATTTTAACAAAAAATGACAACTCTCAACCTTGAGAAAAAAATATGGATAAACAACGGCCAGTGTCACATCGAAACAGTGCAGGGGAGGAAAATTAGTGAGGGAAAATACGTGTCACATTATGGAAACTAAAGAAAGGTACACACACACATTTCTTCCTACAGATGTGGGTGTTTTTATGAGTGGAACAAATTTATTCCAAGCTCAAAACTGAAGCATTTAGAAAGCTCACGATGACAAGTGCAATAACATTAGGAGCTGTAGAGGCAGCATTTCAAGGCAGTAGCATTTATTCTACCTTCTGACGTGAACACCCACTCGTTCTGACAACAGGAATCCAGAGGGAATAACGATGAGAAATTTATTTCTCTGCATTTCGATATAGATTCAGACTTTGTTATAAACCTGAGCAGTGCCAAAATGTAAAGGTAAAATTGTTAAAAAGCTGTACAATTTATGAGACACTAAACACAGTTTGCAGATGCTGCTAGTTCAGGACCCGATCCTAACCTCAGGCATACACTGTTAAAAAATTCCAGAAGACAAAATTCACTGTTTTTCCCCAATGGATCACGGTAATAGATTTCCAAGATATTCAGAGATGCTTGCCACATTTTTATTATAATTTGGTCTTTGCAGTTAAAATGTTACAGCCAAAGTCAGGCAGTTACTGAATCAATAAAAAGCTTTTAAAATCAGATATTAATCATACTTACAAAACCCTATAGTCACCACAGAATGAATGGTTAAAACTCAAATATGCTAAATGTAATAGCAAGAGAACGATCTATGATCTTGTTTATGCATTTTATTTTAACCATCTTTTTTTTCAGCAGGAAAAACAATGAGAATTATTAATTAGAAAAAAACTGGTATCAATCTTCATCTGCTCCAGAGTACTAGGTAGTTTATTTTACTGGTCTGGTACCCTGTAAATTCGTTATCTTCTGTTTAAAATCACTTAAGTGGATTACAGGTTTGGGGTCTGAACATGCAGAAGTAGAAACCTACTGTTTTCAGTGGGGATAGACCTTTTTCATGGTCATGAGTGCTTGCTATTAAACAAACAAGACGCTATCAATAAGAGAGTGGTATTCGAGATGCTAGAAATCCATGATTTTTAGAATAATTGTTTCTCTTGAAGCTTTTCTTATGAGAAAAGCTTTTTTTTTTTCTTTTGTCTTATGAGAAGTCAGAACTATACAAGAAAATTCATTTTTCCCTAAAATTCAATAAGGAGGCTAAAAGCGCTGAAGGCCTGTTATATTTCATTATGAAAAATAAGCTTAGAGGTCCTAGACAGGCTTTCTACACTTTAACGCAAGTCAATTTAATTAATTATCTAAGGCCTACCAGATGGCAAATTTATCAGATGATGATTTATGACTTCAATAACAGTTTGTACAATTATTTTCAAAGCAGTAAACCCAGCAGCTTCCCGTTACAATCCCGTGCTGTTCACTGCATTACCTGTAACATGAACTTGGGCAGCATTCCCCAGGCATTCCCCAGGCACAAGGAACCACACAGGCTCAAGCTCAGAACCCTTCTCCACTGAAGCTGGGGAGCAAAACGCAGTATTATGGACAACTCCAGCCTGTATCTTGTAAGTATCTAAGGTTCAAAGCACGTTCCAGAGGCTCAGGCCAGTGAGGGCAAGATGTGCTATCTAAATAAATGTAATCCACACCCAGTAATTTCTGCACCCACCCCTAGATTCTTTGAGCTTCGGGAATAGAAATGTGAATGGTTATCTCAGGCTGTCGCAAGTTTACAGCCCAGACTGCCTTGGGATACGCAGACAGGCTGTCTCCACGGCTCCTAATGCTTTCTGAGGTAGCTCCTCTCTTACACCAGCACAGGAGAAAATCAGTTTCATGGATTTTTTTTTTTTTTTTTCCATTTGGCAACTGTCTTTTGCTACTCTTCCAAGGGAAGAGAAGAACTTAATGTCTTCCCTTTGCTACTGCATCTCCAAGGGAGGGACATGAGGAAGCTGGGGCTGCTTCTTCCCATTCATGTATCCGAGATGCTACGTTCTTCCTTCTACATGATAGTCCTTTTCTACGCTATATTCATCATTCAACCTTCATCTTCCCCCCTTTCTTCTGAACTGGGTCTTCTTATCTCCTGTCTTCTCTTATTCTTGGCCCTCCTTCTCTCCACCCATACACCCATGGAGTTATTACTGTATTACACTGTCTCATGAGCTCTACAGTCAAGCAGAGAGTAAAAGCAGTAACCCGATGAAACCGGAGGAGAAAATTTCCTGCTTTCTGCTTGATTACAGATTGGCTCCTCTTCACAGATCCAAGCCATATATCTTCTGCAACACTTAGGGTTATGGCCAAGATGGCAAACTTTTGAAACAGAGGCGACTCCTAGAACAAAATGGTGCTGATAATACTTGCTAATAACCACCAAGGCTTAAAAAGCGTCTCACCGAAGAATTCTGCAAGGTGATAAAAATGTCTCAGATTACAGGGGACGTAATTTCCGACACTTGCTGCATTATAAGCACTGGTTGTTTGGAAACGGCACAAAACCCCTCCACTTACCTACATCACAGCTTGCAAGGTTTACTGACCTGCCCAAATTCATCCATAAACACTAGAGTAAGCT
Organism: Balaeniceps rex; assembly: GCA_013401315.1. NCBI lineage: Eukaryota > Metazoa > Chordata > Aves > Pelecaniformes > Balaenicipitidae > Balaeniceps > Balaeniceps rex. The sequence continues at coordinate 85,156 of VYZW01046042.1, forward strand.
GAACTGTATCGCATCTAAGCTTAGCACAGTAGGACCACTCTTACATGTGACTGAGCAGCTTTTGTTTTTTTCAGTACGTGTGTCACCAGAGTGAACCTGGTGAGGAGGCAGCCCAGCAGCACGTTATTTCGGAGACCCAGGACAGGAAGCAGAGGATTTGGGTTCAGATTTTTTTTGCTCCCTGGTTCGTATCTCCTTCCAGCTCTCTTAGTAGAGAAGGAGTAGAGAACTGTGCTCCCAGCAGTGAAGCAAAGGGATGGCAAAGAATCTCAAATAAAAGATCAATCATACAAAACAAAGGGAAACAAAGTATCTTTTCTAATTTGTTTTCTGGAAACAGTTGAACCACTTGGCCAACATTTCCCAGGTAAGTCAGCAGGAAGCAGTTACTCCTTGTACAGTGTGGGGAGAGAGAGCATCCAGGCTGAATTACAAGTGCTAAAACCAGAGTTTCATAATGGGGAGTACTGGGTACTTCTTACTACAAATTTGTCTTTACAGCACCACAGTTATAAACTTTTCTTTTTAGATGTGCAAGTTACAAAGAAAGGTTTGACATACACAAATTCATCGATCATGAAATTAAATAAGCTGCCCTTTATTTTGTTCTATGAATTAAAAATGCACTAGGCACACTGAAACAACGGGTTACTTGAAGCTACATGTACCAGAAAAGCTGAAAAGTGAGGCAGCAGATGACTGCTAGAGAGCAAGGGCAGCGCTACCCCCGGTATTGACAGGAATGGCAGAAGCAGCCCTGCAGCGGGGAACCAGTCCTCAGGGTTGTATTCCTAAGACCAGCACATTAAAAAAATCCTCATGCCAATAAACATCTCCAATACAGTCAACATTGATAACAGATTAAATTTTTTGCAGCACTATGTAACTATTCTGTACTTTTTTCAGTACTGCATCGGTAATCAAGAGCCTTGGAGTATTTCTGCTTTTAGGAAACGGATCCCGTGCACTTTATTTGCCCTATGAATATAATCCAGCAGTTTCTACAATGACTTTCATTGCTCCAAAAGCCTAAATATAACCCTCATACACGATACCAGACACGTATCAAGTCTAATGTTAAAATCTCAACAGACGTAACTCTCATCTGGAGCTGCCTTTTCCCCACATAGACAGAGAAATCCCTGCCATGTGTTCACTCTCTGCATTTACATTTTAAGGTAATATTTAATCAGATGCTTCGCCTGGAAAATGAAAACGCCCACTGAAAGTAGGTCATGATTCTTATCAAAAGAAAGATCACCGTGCTGGATTGTTTTACTGGGAACCTCAACATCAGAACAGGTTTGAGATTCTGTTTGGTAAAACAATACATTTTTTAAAATACCTTAAATGGAAATATTATCTTTTATAGTGAGCTCTGCTGTAGGTGGCTTAGGACGTGGCCACACAGGAAGCAATATTACTGATGTGCCCTTAATCCCGCACTGAACCAAAGCCTCAGCGTAACAGCTCTTTTATCTGCTGGTGATTCCATGAGAAATAAACTGTTTCCTGAACCAGCAGGAATGGTTTTCCTAGGGAAGACTATTTTGTATTCTTTTTGCCAGGACTGTTTTTAAAAAGAGTGCACTGCTCTATCTACCACAGGAATAAGCATCGCTTCCAAAGTCTAGTCTTCTATTGAATCATATAATAAAGAAGGAGCTACTATATATTAAATCTATTACATTTTTGCTATCATTATTTTTGGAATGCTAAAATTAAAATTCTTATTCCTGGAAGGAATTACTTAATAATAAGTTTAATATTCTCAGAAAGAAGTAATTTGTATAAGCCTAGATCCAAACACCTATCGCCCTCTACAACTACCTGAAAGGAGGTTATAGCCAGGTGGGTGTTGGTCTCTTCTCCCAAGTAACAAGTGATAGGATGAGAGGAAACGGCCTCAAGTTGCGCCAGGGGAGGTTTAGATCGGATACTACGAAAAGTTTCTTCACAGAAAGGGTTGTCAAGCACTGGAAGAGGCTGCCCAGGGAAGTGGTTGAGTCCCCATCCCTGGAGGTATTTAAAAGACGTGTAGATGTGGTGCTTAGGGACACGGCTTAGTGGTGGACTTGGCAGTCCTAGGTTAATGGTTGGACTTGATGATCTTAAAGGTCTTTTCCAACCTAAACGATTCTGTGATTCTATTCTATGATTATCAGAATACAAATGATGCCTTACACAAAACACTATTGCAGAATTATAATTGTGTTAATTACAGCCAACACATGTCCAAAGCTACTGTTTATAAACTCAGACATTACTCTCTTGATTTGTTCGGTCTTAATAATAATAATGTGATAAATAGCATAGTAACAAGTATTTAATATTTGGTTTTACTGGTGACAAAAAAAAAGTTTCTTAGATTTCAAGATAATTAAACTGAAGAGATTTTTGCAACTGAACATTGAAAAAATTTCTCTTAACATGAGATTTAAAAGAACCTCGCCAAAAAAAGGCACAAGGGGACAGAGCAACCTAAACAAGCATAGAAATAAATTTAGTAATCAAAAATGGAAGTCTCTACCACTAATAGCAGATTTGTTACGTAACAAAAAGCAAATCAAGCACAGGCTCAGATGAACGCAATTCTAGTGAAGTCCAGGAGATATACGCCAGTAAAGAATTTAATCTTCCTTAATCTTCTCACGTGGTATGATTAATCACCCACCTGTGGACTCTGGAAGATGACTGTTATAAAGATAACAACAGAAACAATATAAAATTACCAGAGTTATGCCACTATACAGTTATGCTCCTAAACAAAATACTGCATTCTCCTACTTCCTCTTGCAAATGTGATCCAGTAGCGTGTGCTTTGTGACACAAGAATAATGTTCTTTCTTGCGACTGGTTCCTATTAGCGATACTCTCCGTATAGCTGCGAAAAAGGCTAAAGGTCAGTAATCAACTAAGCACGGATGAAAATATAAGGCCATATTTAGGTTGCATAACTTCCACTAAAGAAGTTAAGCAATACCCTTTTGGTAAACGGGGAGCTGGCATTGGCAGAGATCAATGAGAAGGGCCCGGGAAGGTGCCGAGTGGTGAGCTGCCAGGCTCAGGCAATGGGGAAAGGCAGCGGGAGGAGCGCCGGGGAACGGAGGCTGTCTTGGTGCGGTCCCAGCACCTGCAAAAGTCTGTTGAGACTCAAATGCCCCCAAAATCAACAAATAAAAACAGAGTCTCCTTGTCATGTCAATAGATTATTGCCGTTCTCAAGAGCTGTGTGCAGGATGCAGTTTCAATCTAGTCTCACCGTACATTACTACCTGTGCCTTAAAATCTAAAAAAAAATTAATTAAAAAAAAAAAAAAAGAAACTACCTGCCTGTACATGTGAATCTGCTACCTGACAAATGGCATTACCTTGCTTAAAATACACCTACACTCCTTGTGGCTGGGGCGAGCGCCTTTAAAATCTTCTGATGAATTTCATGTGAGGTAAAATACAGGTTTGTTGGGGGCTGCAGAAAGGAGAGTTAAACATCAAGATTTTTCTAAAACCATTCTTTTACTTTTAGGCTATTACCACCAGTACCTTTGTACTTTACATCGTATTTCAAGTTTGGACCTGAGTCCACACACATGCCCACGTGCACCTGACTTTCACTTTGTGTGGAGGCCAATCCATATTTAGAAATATAAAGATAACAGAATAATAGCACAAAATAGAAATAATCTCTGGGAAACAGTGCAGGAAGAAAAACCCATAGGCTTTTACAACCTTAGTGCATGCCCAAACACACTTCTCCCTGTGGTTTTGACCGAGTAAACATATTCTTCCAAGCTGCCCCAGGTAACCCCTTTGTCCCTGCCACTGTGTCAAGAGATCACTCTTAGAATCGTTCCTGTGTCACCTGTCAAAGGGCAAATAATGTTTATACATAGCTTTAAAATTTGGGAGAGCTGCAAGATGTCATGAAGAACTGCATACCTAAGGCTTAGGTACCAACAAGCAGTGACAGCCTGAGCAGGATGACTGGGTAACCACAGCCTCTGCAACCGGGGACAGCTGCTGAAGCGGGTCAAAAACATCAGCAGAGAAGAAAACGGCACCGACAGCGCCCAAGCTGCAGCCCAGAATGCAGACTGATGCCGCTTCTCAGGGCTACAAACGTTTTCTAAGATAAGGTCATGATTACACTTGCAGGCTAATTACTGAAGAAGACTCCTAGAGAAAAGAAAGAGCCGAATCCAGCAGTAAATCTGCTCTTCTCCCCAAGGACTAAGTTAATACCTTTTTTTTCCTTGAGCCGGTACACATCTCGTAATGTGCTTAGACTCCAGGGCTGGAAACGAAACAGCCACGTCCTGAACAAGCATCCACCGCAGCAGTCCAGCACAAAAAAGGGACGTTCCTCTCCAAGGGAAAGGTGTGCCACATTCTCAGTTCTCCACATAAAACAGGGAATCACTAGTTCAAAAGGGAAAACTGATCATTCACAAAATGGAAAAGGACAGAGAAGTCAAAGAAATATAGCACCTGACTCAATGAGCCTTCAGACTCAAGAGGTTTCACCAGAAACAGGTCAGAAAAAGAAGTTTTATGTAATTGTAATTTTAAAATTCTCCCTTGTATCTCTGGCATACAAAAGTAAGAGTTTTGTATATCATAAAATTTTTGGACTTTCTTCTTAATGGTAAGACTGACACAATTTAAATTGAACAGCCAGAAGACCATTCACATAACAAAATATTTTTGTTTTAACCTTTTTCAAGGAACTGCAGTAAATCTGAAAGTACGCAGATCTGCGAATGGTGTAACATAACATGAAATGATACGGTACTCTTTATTTTACCTGGATTTAAAGGATACCTAGCTTCAGAATACAAAAGCAGCTTCTGCAGACAACCCCCACTGCTGCCAGGCTTCGCGTGCTCTGCGCCGCAGTTGTTAGACTACCACGAAGCAAATCATTAATCTCTGGCCAGCAAGTCGGTCAGCAGTTTGAACAGAGTACGCAGAAATTTGTGCAAGAGCAAAACTGTCTCGGCAGCTCATTACAAAGTTAAAATATAGAACCCAAATGCCTGCTGAAGTGCCAGGGCCGATGGAAGCTCCCAAGTGGCCCCAAGGCCATCCGGGCAAGCAGGGGACACAGCTCTGAAACACCAGCTCTTCCACAACAGAGATTTCTCTTCGCTCATACCGGAGCTGTCACACTAAGCAGCTACTGAAAGCAAGAATGTGATTTTCTTTCCTCTCCTCCATATTTAATTCTCCCCCACCTCTGCACCCACCAAAAATGATTCTAAAAAAAAGAATTACTGTCCCTAGTCCTTCATTAAAGAACTCATTCTAGTTTCACTGTTTTTCATATGCAGATGTCTATAAGATTGTATTGGTCAGGAAAAAGAAAAATTATTACAATATTTTATATTACCAAGAATATATATAAACTTTCAACAGGAAGTTGTAGTCAAACAAAGCATTGCTGCCAAAACACCTGAAACAACTTTGGTAGACAGACTCTTCCAAAGAAACTGAAAAAGGGAAAGCAACAGCATAAACTAATGAGAAAAAACCCCCTGATTTCCAGTTTTAATCATCTCAGGTACAGCAGATATATAGGATTTGTGCCTATGATTTTAAATATCCTCACTAAATTTCATTTAATAGCAGATTAAAAAAAAATCCAGTTATTCGAAGTATTATGCAATATTAGCAATGGCATATAGAGAACCAATGCGATATGGTTATCAGCTGCAGCTGTTCAGTTACTCAAAACCTCCCACACCAAACCAGAAGTTTTTAAGACACAGCAGAAAAGGAGGTATATTAACATCCAGGTGATATTGAGCTTAAAGCAAATTGTATTAGGGTGAAAATCCTGTGGGGGGGGACAGACACCAAACAAACCAACTCCCCTTCCCCAGAAAAGAAATCCAAAATGATCGAAGTCTGAGCTGAAACATTCTCAGGTTTTTCACACAAAACTGCATTACTGCCTGTGTAAACTTTTCCCATGATTACACAGCTTTCTATAGTAGCACCACAACTCAACCCAGGACAGTTAAAATTAATAGTTGTATTAAGTAGTGTCACATAAACTAATTTGCCAGAGCACATACCAGCTAGTCATGATATGAAATTATTCTTAATTCTACTTGTTTGACTAAAGTGACCTCAATGGAAGATAAAAATGCTGTATCTCCTACCAGACGAGAAAACTCTTCGTTGGCATACACACTGCAGTGGCCTACCACTGCTTGCCCCAGCACTGAACAGGCTAACAACAGTTACATTTTTCCCCATTATATTCAAAACCACAATATATACAAAACTATTTTTATTTAAAATAACATACAATCCAGCCTATTATAAAGGCTAAAAAACCCCCTTGCTTACAACTTGCAGATTCAGTGACTTGTGTCATATCGGCAACTTTTAGCATGCCAGGAAAACTAATCACATCTAACTTGCATAAAGACTCAAACCTCCAAAAGAGGCAGACTTCACCCTTGGCTAGAATGTACACAGGTTCCTCCACCTCTGGATGGAAAAGGCACTGCAGATCTTCTGCAGTGGAAATCAGCAACACTTTCTCATATCTGAAACTTCAAGTTTGTGCTGTTCACAAGCCAGTTTTCCACAAATCTCAGCTGGTCAGCCTTTTTCTTCCTTTTCTTCTAAGAGGAAAGAAGCATGTTAGGTCTCTGGGCCTAAAAAGATATCTTTTAGTCTCTAACACTGAATTTTTAGGCACGTCCATTTGACAAGAAGACACAGGAAAACACGTAATCAAAACATTCTTTATTAATGATTTCAGAAGTCATCTTCTGAGTCGTTATCCTCAATTTTTTGCAGTGGCCACTTAACACCAATTATTAAATCTATGGAGAGAAGCTCCGTAACACAGTGAAGAACTGAAATGACTAACTGGTATTTGCAATACACTGATTCTAAGCCTTTGTCATGCACAGGCAGTGGCTGATTTTTTCTGAGTGCGTTTATGGCTTTGAGATAGAATTTGGTGAAGCCGCTTCGTTCTGTTGTCCTGTATAAGGCCTTGGGAATACTTAGCAAAGCATCAGCAACGACATTAGATACGACAGCTACCTCTGACTGCTCAAACTGGTTTGCATAGTACTGAATGTAATAATGTAACAGGATCTCAAAGTAACCTCCTACTGGCAAAACTGATCCTGCTTCTATGAGGGTGCTGGGATAATTCTGTGCAATACTTACACAACTCTTTTCATGTTTAAATGGAACTATATTGCAACTTGTTTTCTCTAGATCTTTGCCAACACCTAGGCGTTCACACACAGTGACTACATTAGCATTATGTGCTGCTGATACAGCAGTGCTGTAATTCTTTCGATTGTCCACAAGTAAATCGCTTTCATAGTTCTCGTGCATGTCACCTGGCTGCTCGCATTTTGCATGCGCTTTCTGTACGTCTCTTGAAGAGCCATCTCCTTCAGTGGCAACATTGAATTCTTTGATGTGCGAGATGGGATTTGAGGGTATTTGCAAGTTTGTTTGCCCACCTGCTGGATTTTCACTTCCCTGCAAGTCGGGGTCTACAATTTGTGTCTCTGTTTCATCCCTATATGTTTTCAGTTGTCTTTTGGAAACCTGATTACTGTTACAAGAAATGTTTTCTATTACAAGTTGCTTCTGAGTAGCTGGAGAACGCCAGCTGCAAACATCTGCGGCTTCATTCTGGCTTTCACCTTCTCCTTTGCATTCCTCCCTCTGATCAACTCTTTTAAATAGCTGCTGCAGCATTGTAAATGCCCCTTGTAAAGCAGCAGCATGTTGCTTGTTAACACCATCGACCGGCCCACAAAGAATTAGACAATGGGGCTGAAAGGCACACACACTGGTGAAGCCAATGTGAACACATCTCTTTGAGCCGAGCAGCAAGGGCTGGCAAAATGTTGCCACTGCAGTTTCAGTGATTTCTCTGTGTACGTTATCACCAAAAGGTGCGTAAGGCGAGACCCCTGTGATTTCACAGATAAGGGCCACTTCTTCCGACGATAAGCACTCTACCACAGATACACCGTATAATTTTGCATAGTAGATAACTACGTTGTCTTGCTTCACACTCGACAGTAACAGCTTAACACCGTTGCTCTGCAAGTGTTTCATTAAGGCTTCCGTCCTCCTCGAGACCCAGCGCAGGCAGGCCTGATACCGACCCTCGGAGTCCACAACAAACTCGACGCCGGGGGCTGAGAGGGCGGGCCGGATGGGCTCGGTGACGAGCACAGCCCGCAGGTCCCCGCCCGCCGGGCAGTAGGCCGCGAAGTCCCTGCGGAGGACGAGCCCGGGCAGGATCCTGGAGCTCGCCACGGGCAGGCCGGCCACGGCAGCGTGCAGCTCCGCGAAGCGGCGGCCGAGGAGGCGCAGCACCTGCGGGCGGGGGCCGGCGGCCGGGTCGCAGCGGCGGCAGTACTCGCAGCAGAGCCGCGCCAGGCGCCGCCGCTCGCCCGGCCCCA
>VYZW01046042.1:100638-133462 GCA_013401315.1 Balaeniceps rex
AAAACCACAAGCAAAAGACACATAGCTCATTGGAGAACAACAAGCAGCCAAAGGCAAAAACTGACATCCATACTAATTACAGCCTTTTCAGGATAGAAACTGCAAGTCAGCTGCATGAAGATCGTTCTGATGCACAGCTTTAGTGAGAGCAGATTAAGCATGGATTTCTTTTAATCTCCTCCTGTATGCCTTTTAAAACGGTTGTAGCTGTTTCGGATGTTGTGAACATAGACCTGCATTTACCTCTTAGCTTAACCTGACTTGAATCAAACGTCATCTAAGGTAACTGGGTAAGAACAAGGCATTGCCCTCCCAAAGGTGTGTAATCCAGATGTCTAAATCCATAATCCAGATACTCTAAAAAATGCCACAGCTCACTGAACACATCTTTCACAGTAAGCATAAAAGACTGCTCTCTACGTGGACCACGTAGTGAGCCGGCATTACTGCGTAAAAGGAGACAGAAGTTTCTTCCAGGGACTGCTGACAGCGCAGACTGCTTTCTAGCACATAGTAAAATTTACGTGGCACACCCTTGAACCACAAGGCGTCAAGGAGACAAGAAATAACGCAGATTAACAAGATAGGTCTTAAAGCTGCAGTCTAACAGATTTAAAGTGCAGTACTCTTCCTGATGGTTTTACACAGGGTTCAACAGTATGGGCAGTCAATTCGGCTGGACTATTCACAACTCTTCCAACAGGAAGAAGCAACAACAGCACTAGAAGGTTCAAACCAAAAGAGGGTGTTCCACAGAGCATTTAGCCTAGCTGGGGAACTCCCTGCTGCAGGATGCAAAATTTCTTTACTGAAAAAGTGGTCAGGCATTGGAACAGGCTGCCCAGAGAGGTGGTGGAGTCACCATCCCTGGAGGTGTTCAAAAAACGTGTAGACGTGGCACTTTGGGACATGGTTTAGTAGGCATGGTGGTGTTGGGTTGATGGTTGGACTAGGTGATCTTAGAGGTCTTTTCAGCCTTAATGATTCCATGTGATTCTGTGTGTGTTTTGGGTAGTAAAAGTCTGCACAGACTTAAGAGGAAACCAAGGAAATTCATGGAAAAGAAATCTGTTGAGAGTTGCTAAATACACAGAATCCCTGCTTGGTTCCAGTAAACCTCCAAGTTGCAAATTTGCTGGAGACACGAAGAGTACTCAGGATTCTTGTACTTTTCCTTATACGTACACTTAGGCCACTGCCCCAATATTGCCATTCTTGTACAGAAAGGTGAAGGGTTCCCAGGTTTAGCCATGGGAATATACTTCCAGCATCCATGGCTTCAGAATTACTTAACTCAGAGCATATCATCTTTGGATATTTTACTTTTACAATCTCTGCAATATAGAAGTGTGTTGGCTATTGAAAAAGAATCAGCAGAATGTGGGTGTTCTGTGAAAACCATCACTAGCAAAGGGCTCAGCTCCAAGCTGACTCTTGCAAGCGTTGGTGAGAACACAGAATGCATCCCAGCAGTCAGGGAGACAGCTACATCTTCATCTTCTGATCCAGATCATCACACAAAGAGATCACAAGCACTCATGTGCACAGGGCATATTTGACAGCTGAGCAGAGCCACCCGGTCCCAGCATTAACCACTGCTGTAAACCTGTTATTCTCAGAGTTATTCTAACATACAACAAATTAAATAGCTCAGTTCAACTAAGCACAGGCTTTTCTGATTTCCAGGCACTAGATTTTCTGATCTCCAGTTGGTGTGCCCATATGTACCATATTTTCCGGTCTGGGAAAATCTGTATAGCTGCTCTAGTCAGGCTGGGGAGGGGGGAAAGGAGCACAATGCATCCCAAAGTGCTATGCCCAAGAGACTCCAGAACATAGCATGGATTTGTAGAGGCACATAACCATAAAGATAAAAAAGAAAAAGCCCATTGCAATGGCTACACAAAACATGGTTTGCTGCATTAGCAATCACTGCCTTTTCAACACTAAAAGGGCCAACCAAGTTCAGATAAAAAATTACGCATTTTAATTAAGATACATAAATAAGAACATCAAATAGCATTGCATATTTCACAAGTTTGAACTCAGCAATGTATCTGAGTTCTTTTGCTCCTGAAACCACAGGAAGGGGTTCAGCAACACTACCAAGCATTTAACAAGCAGTTTTTGTTACAAGCAATTCAGAACTCACTCGGCATATTTGTAGTGCCATTCTCCTGTGACCGAATCCTGATCGAACAGCTTGCACGTCCACTCTTCACCCTTAAGTTTCCTCTCTTTGGCACTCTTTCTCTGAGCTTCTTCCAGAACGTATTTCTCTTGAGTAGCTTCTGTTTGGTCTTTATTATTTATTGCTCTTGTCACTTGCTGCCAAAGCCTGACAAACGAGCAATATAGAGTTACAATCTGCTTGACAGAAATAATTGCAAACATTTCCTTAATTATAGGCTAAGTAAATGGACCAACCTCTAAACAGAATATTATCATGTTGTAATGTTTTATCTACATTTCCATCAAAACTTTCCATGATTGTAAAGTTTGTAAATAACGATCTTGTATTTAACCATGTTGCTTTCTTGTTTTACAGGCCAATATCAGCAAACATGGGAAAGAAAGAAATTGTAATTTGTTTGTAATTTGGAGAAGATGACAAGTTTTATTTTGTCAAAATAATTATTCGTGGTTCTAAAGTGAACTTACTTCTCTGACTCAAATTCATCTTGCTCTTCAAACTTCACTGTGTATCTAGGTAATCTCCGCTGCTTGATATCAGATGTCGGGTTCCAGAATGTCTCTGAAACATCTGTCTTCTTGTCACTGATAGTAACTTCACTGTCCTGTAACATACATAATCCAGTTAATTAATTAACTTAATTGTAATAATCTCAAAGAGTGCCAAAATAATACAAAAGGAAGGAATAAGCAATTTTTTTTGTAATGAGAATTTCTTTTCTTTTGGATGCACATAGTTAAGAATACTCAGATATGCTAACTTTAACATTCAATTTCTGCACTCTGTGCTAGTTCTAACTTGGAACAGAGACGCAATGGAACCATTACCACGTCCAAAAACCAGCGGTGCCAGTGTCATCTCACCAGAACTGAAACAAGTTTAAACATTTCATGCTGTTGCCATAACAATTCTTCACAGTACTAACACATATACTAAAAACCTTTCACAAACTGAAATGCATTTTCTTCATGAACTACTCAAACGTACACAACTTTTCCACCTTTTAACAGTTGCAAATAACACTATGTTGATTCTATACTTCCTTAAGAACTGTCTAACTGTAAAGAGATACTTTCTATAAAAGTAGTACTTAACTCTTTTTTTTTTAAACTTGAGTCTTTTTTGTAACTAAGTGCTATTTGCACCTGTCTCAACTATCAGCCAGAATTTTGTTGCGGTTTAACCTGGCAGGCAGCTAAACACCACACAGCCGTTCACTCACTCTCCCCCTCCCCCAGTGGGATGCGGGAGAGAATTGGAAAAAAAAAGTAAAATCTGTGGGTTGAGATAAAGACAGTTTGATAGGACAGAAAAGGAAGGGATAATAATAATAATAATAATATACAAAACAAGTGATGCTCAATGCAATTGCGCATCACCCGCCAACTGACGCCCAGCCAGTCCCCGAGCAGCGATTGCTGCCCCCTGGCCAACTTCCCCCAGTTTATATACTGAGCATGACGTCATATGGTATGGAATAGCCCTTTGGTCAGTTTGGATCAACTACTTTGGCTGTGCCTCCTCCCAGCTTCTTGTGCACCTGGCAGAGCATGGGAAGCTGAAAAAGTCCTTGACCATTGTAAGCACTACTTAGCAACAACTAAAACACCAACGTTATTCTCAAACTAAATCCAAAACACAGCATTATGCCAGCTACTAGGAAGAAAATTAACTCTATCCCAGCTGAAAACAGGACAAATTTATAAAATACCATCACTCACTACTTACCCAGTGACCCTCCAAAATAGCCAGAACTTCTTTGCCGAGCTTAATTTTCCCTGATATTTGGTTAACACTGTCATTGTTACCCAAAAAAGGCTGCAAAACAAAAAGAAATGCTTTCACGTTTGTTTTAATAGCAAATTATTTTTGCATTTATATTTAGTGTTAAGCAAAAAAGTGCATTTATGAAATGTGATGTAAACAATCCTGATGGCTTTTAACATTATAACTTCAGCCCATTTAATCCCCAAAACAAGTCTAAAACCACAGTACGTTGTTCTCTCATGCTGTATTTTCATAAAAGATTTGCCGAGCAAAAGCATTTTCTAAGAAATGTGGAAATAAAATGGAAAATAATGCAGAAAACACTAACACAATGATGTCTTGGAGGAGGAAATAGTCACTTGCTACACTAATTTCACCACTTTGCCAAGGACCATTTGTTATTAGAGATTAACTCTTGCAGAAGCAACAACAAAAATGATTGCCAAGGATTTTCTTCGGCTTTTTTGATAGTCTGCACATGTATCCTGTGGGCTGACGAGGCAAAATATCAATTAGCACAGCCTCCTAACTGTTATGTTTTCCCTATAATTTCAACCGAATAGTTTCCCTCTCCATGTACACACTTCTCCTTAACAACTGTTTCTTCAGCAATCAGTTTCTGCCTCAAAGATGGCAAATGTATTTTTCAGAAGTGCAAGCCATCTCTACATAGTTTAGAAACCTTTGTTTAGCTTTTGTGAGTGGGGAGGTGCTCCTACAGCAAGCACAGCTGCCAAAAATAGTCCATGTAAACTGTTGCTTAGCACTGGGCATTGGGCTGATGTAAATGCTAGCCAAAGCCTTTGCATCATCTTTATTTGAGGTGTCATGAGCAACTTAAATTTTACCCAGGATGGAAGAGGGGAACCTGGGTCTGAGTTGTTCTCCAAGGGCTTTCCAGGAGTTTAAAAAGACCCTGAACATTTTTAGAGAATTAAAAATCACCAAGGTATATTAACAATACACAAAATACCTCAACCACTGATCAGATCACTAAACACTTCCCCTGTTCTTACACTTTCCTAGACACACTCTGTTGCCACTGCTTGAGATAAGACAGACCGTTGCATTTTCCCCCCACTAGAGCTGTTCTTAAGATTCATATGACTGGCAATATGTTTGCATCTCTTATGCCCAGAGATGAAGACAGCACTGTTAAGTTTCAGTCAAAAACTTTGGACCCAGAAGAATACATTTAAAAAAGAAATGACAATGTAATTATTTTTTTTTTTTAAATAATCTCTAATTGCTAGATACACATAGCTGGATATGTAGCAGTTAAAATGAAAAGTCCTCCGTTTCCAAAAAGACAATTCCATATTACATCAGATCATATCTAAGGAGTGACCTAATAATTTTTTTTTAATTATCACTATGCTCCTTCTCCTTCTTGTGCTCACTCATAGCATTTACTAACCTTCAGTTTGAATTCAATTGTTGCACTGTAGCCAGTTTTCTCACAGGTGATATTGACCGTTCCCCCAAGCTCTAAGGTCATTGTGCCATAAAGAATTCCTGCAAGAGAAAAAAAAAAACAACAGCTAAAATGAATGTTTATAACTGAACAAGACAAAAAGCCTAAGTTCTTTGGGCACAATTTCTAGAGTAAACATGTCTGTGCCAGAGGAAAAATCATCTTTTCAGATGACCTTTCCTAATGATAAGCATGATCTTTCTGCCAAAGAAGATAACCCAAACAGAAATAAAAAGATCTAAGTGAATTACAGATAAGCAGGAAAAACAGTTTATTAAGACATATCTTTGGCAGCATATGCTGCTGGCTCTAGCAAGGGTGGTATTTAGTCTTATTGGAGACAACTGGAGGAGGGAAGCTTTTGAGGTTAAAGAAAGACAGGAAAATAACTCTGACAGAGAGAGCAAAGAAAAACTTCACTTGGACAGAAGCGGTATGTACAATCAGACCACAGGTGAAGACAATCATGGACAACCAATACAAGACAACACTGATCACCTCTCTAAAGATTTTTGGAAGTACAAGGTTCACAATGCTGAGTTCACTTTCTTTCCCATGATCACTGTCTTTCCCTCTGCAATCCAGCTTTATAAATACTGAATATATTTTACATACAGTGGATGCATGTGCAAATGTTTTTTTCACCATATACATTCTCCTTCCTTGCATATTCTTCTACCTTTCTCCCTCTCTATCAGCTTTATTAGTCACACTAGTTCTCCTTCCTGATTGACTTGAATATGTTATGTGCTTTTTAATTGTTAAGTATTATTTTTGTCACCAAAGCCATACCAAAAAAAAAAATATCCAAGAGTATTAAAAACATCCATGAACAATGGAGCCTACCAAACTAATATCAAATTACCTAATTTTGCTAATTCATTTTCATACATCTCAAATGAAGAAAATATTGTAGTTGCCGACTACAAGGCTTCTGAAAGAGAATTCTGGCAGAGAATTTATGGGTAGGTATACCTGAATAAGTAACAGTTTAAGAATCAGCAACTCTGCCATGTATTTTGTACTAATACTGACCTTCCAGAAAGCTTTACAAACTACTGACTGGTTTACCATAGTCAAACTAAAGACAAATGGACATGACTTACAATCTGACTACACAGTGAGGTGTAGATACTACATTGCTTTTTATGTTCACATGAGGAAAACAGTGGAAAAGCTCAAGACTGTTCTTTAAAAAAAGCAACTCAAACAGTAAATTACTGTCATGTAATGACAGATAGCTATATATATGCTCTTACTATTTATGAAAAAAAATCTTTTTCTGTACCAAAAAATAAATCATTGCTTAAACAACAGACGTATTTTTCTCCTGATAAAATATGTGGAAGCCTAGAGCCACCAATGTTGCCAATGTTCAGAACACTCTTCTCAGATTACAAGCTTGAATACAATACAGTATATTATTTAGAATAATGAACTGTTTAGAATAATAAACTTCTGTTCTCATAACTTTGTCATCTAGAGAACGAAAAAACCCACTACCTTTACAATGAGCATATGGCATTGTCATTACGTAATCCTCTCCCCTATTTAGGAATGTTAGCCGTCCTTCTCCATCTAGTATGGCAGATAACGAATTCCCTGAAATTCAAAGACAGAAAATCACATTTCTCACCCTGCAAGACAACAGTCAGCATTTCTTAATAACTGAGCCATAAAATTAAGAACATCAGTATATTTAGCACTGCAATCTATCCTCTCTAGTGAAGCCACTATAATACACAACATCTCCAATTAAAAATTAAAATACTCCAAAATTAGAAATTAATATTCTGAAGACCAGTAGCAAGAATTTGTAAGGAAAGGATAATACAATGATTAAAGCCCTGATTCTTCTAACAGCCTTCTTTCATCCACAAAACACAGCTCATTTGCACCGATTTTACACTCCTCAATTAAGGTACAACCAAAAAAACACCATTATTTACCATAGAATTTGGATTTGGCCAGAATGCTACCACTAAGGCAAAAACCATCCTTGCGGTTGCTAACATAGAAGGCAGATATTGGAGGATGATGGGATACCTGTTGGAAAAAACATGTATTTTAAAAAAAAAGAACATGCAACATAGTATAAACCTTGTGCTAATAATGACAGAATGCAAAATTCAAGCTGCACATAATAGATACAGTTAATATATGTAAAATGTGACTATAATCTTTAAAAATAAAGATCAAGCAAACATTCTTACTGAATTTCAAGAGTTAAGAAAATTAGCACCTGACTTTTACTGGAGGAAGAGGAAACAAATGCTGGAAACACCTTTCTCTGTCTCTCTAGGAAGACACACTAAAAGAGACATCTGTAAAAGAACCTACACTCATCAGGAGAGCTTTTAGGATACTATTAATACACTTAAATACATTTTCTGAAACTGCCACATCGTTTGTCTAGCACAAAAATGCTATATATTTATTTGTCTTCAAAATATTTGTGCTGGTTATTGCAGCTACCTGTTCTGCAATGTAAAAAGTCTTGCTATTCGTCCTTGGATGAATCCACATGCAACGGAAAGTCTCACCAAGTATAGGATTGTATGGCTTTTTTAGTCCCTAAACAGAAACAAAACAGAGAGTAACCATACAATGCAGGTACAGAACTTACAAAATATCTTCAGTGACAGACCAATAAAGTAAGACCCACACACAAAAAAATCATAATATATATGCTGAAGCACATTGTACCTGATTTCATCATTTTAATATTATGCTCAGTTACTCTGGTCTTCATTCTAAGGAAATCGGCATAGATTTAGTATATCTGCTACGCTATTCCAGGCTACATATAAGGATAAACAGAATACAAGAATTTTTGTAGGAGAATTGTTACAGAGCTTTTGTCTGAAGGTAGGTAGTAGGTACTTTCTTCTTTCCATGCTGTTTCCCACCAACATGACTATAAAGAATATGTAAAGCTAAATGAAGCAGTAGAAATATTACTACTCCAACTGCAGCACGGTATCACTGAAGAATGGTAAACACAGAAGTGGCTGAACTTTATCACAAAATGCTTAGTGCAACTTCTACTCCAAGGGAAAAAAACTCTGATTGAATATAGTCTATTTTAAGCATGGCTAGTGACCAAAAGGTCTACAATGTATTTGCATAAATAATGAATACTTAACCTTGCTTTTAAAAAATGTATAACAATATAATTTAGAAACAAAAACTTACTCCAGCACATCCCTAGACCCTCAAACTAGACAAAATGACTAAAGTAAAGACAAAATAATATGTAAGAGGACACCTTTGGCTTTTTGTAGAATCCTGACAAATACCACTTCACTACTTTTTTCATGCGGTTGTAAGCATTCTCTTCAAGAGCAGCTCTATGAAACAAACAGAACACACAGATCAAATATCAATATTATTTCAGTTATAACACGCTATCAATCGTGATATATCTTGTATGTAGGAGATGACTAAAACAAAGGTTTTGTGATTTGCAGTACTGTAAAACTTTCAGCCTGACTGCATCAAATTCAAAGTCTGAAAATGGAAATCAAACAAAAAATCAGAAATGGTATTTCCATAATCGAGTCTGTTCTTTGTAACATTAAATCCTGTTCCACCCCCACTGAAGTTCTTCCATTTATAAAAGGTACGGCTTTAGACAACCAGCCTACTCAAGTACAGAACTTACTGCTGAATACTATTTCAATTTACAGTATTTGTTAGCTACATTTGAGCAGGAACCTATAAACCTGAATGGAACTTAACACTGTATTTAAAAGGTTAACTGGTACTGTTTTACCATTTTAAACATGCCTCCTAGAGAAAAAAAAATAAACTAATTTTGAGAAGTCTTCTATCAGTCTCCAAAAGCTAAACCAGAAATGTCTGCAACACAATTGCTATTACTAAGAGGGGCCAGACTTCAAGATGTACCATATCAGCTCTCAGGCAGTTAGCTTTCAGAAAACAAGGATATCTGATGGCTGATACATTGTCAGACAAACATTCAAACCCTAAGCAGTCTACAATGTTGTTTAAGTAGACCAGATCAAACGTTTCAGCATACACTGTTACCCATTTTAGTTTAAAAAATGAAAGGAACAAAAACCAGAGATAGGATTGACTCACTCAGACAGAAAGTCTGCATGGTAGTAGTAATCAGACAGCTTGTCCAGGAAAGAACGAGGTTCCAAGATAAACGTAGGCAGTACAACCTTGGACAAGTCCATTCCTGGCCGGACTTGCTTCAGCAGCGTCCAGATCAGACTTTTGTTTTCTTCTGACACTACTTCTGTCTGAGCAGCCTCCCCTGCCTAGGATGAACAAAAAACTGCTTACGGAAAAGAGAAAGAAAATAATCCTCCAGAAGACAGGTCAACACATTCTAAGGATGCAATGAGAATGGAAAATGGATACTTAAAATGACCAACTCAGAGAAGCTGAAGCAACTATGGGAGAAAAAGCAAGTTTCTCTAAATAGACTTATGATAAATCTTTAATGAAGTATGATAGATACACTATTCAGCATTAAAAACTGCATTTGTTTTCATCAGCCCTAAAAGAAAAAATTGAGGTAGAATGTTGTTCAGAAATCTGCCCTTAGTCCTTTCCTAGGCATCAAATACATTACCCTGTGTTCTCACGTGCAGGACTTACATAGCAAAGGGCTGTTCATTCTACCAACTTTTCCCCACCATGAAAGCTGAAACATTTATGCTTTTCACTGCCTTGACCAGTCAACAGTATCAGTGATTTTCCTTAAAGAAAACCACTACTTAGGGGTGAGCAAAATCAGCAGCCACACCCCAGTATGCTCCTTTCTGTCCAAGAAGAAGGAGACATTCTTCCTTACAGTTTCTGAAATGAAAAGCAAAGGTTGTATGAAAAGCATCCCTCTTTCCAGAACAGGTCTAAAATGCATACTCAATAATTTATTGTCAACTTAAACTCCTCAACTTTTCCTAAACTACTGCTTCTTCTAGAAACAACACTAGAAAGCAATAAGTACGAAGTATTTACGTCCCATAGGTATGAAAAAAAAAAATCTCATAGCTAGCATTTGGGAAGAAAAGGGAGATCTGTGAAAAAGCTCATCTCAATTTCTGTTACTAAGTTTTTTGGTACCTTTATAGCAAGTAAAACATACAAATCCCTGTCAAATTTGCCTGTGTAGATACGTTAAGACAACCTGCAGAACTGAAATGGCAGCTCTGGGGCATCATATTAGAACGCAAGGCGACATCAGAAACACAGCAAGCTTTCTACTGAATTCTGCAAACCCCACGGCTGCTTAACTCCTCTCTTGCAGTAGAAAAACAAAGGTGTCAGCCTGCATTAAAATCTTCAACTTGAAGATTTTCAGTTGAAGAAAAAAACAGGAGTAACTTAATAAAAACCAAATAGAAATAACAACAAAATGATGGGTAGACATGGTCAACTTCTGCTGCAGGTGGCCCTTTCAAACTGAGCACCTTCTGTCTGAGCAATATTCCAGATAATCTCATTATCTCTGTCAAAATCTCAGACACAAGAGTGGCAAACCAGAGCAGAACATGGGTGAACAGAACTTTTTCCCCCCATTATTGCTGAAAATATGAAAGCCAATCCTGCAAGCCAGCTTTCAAGCATAGTCTGACCCCTAAAATACCAGCTTTCTATTTGGAGAAGCTGCTTGTTCACTACATCAGCAGCACTTTTACCTCCCCAAGTTCTTCATGACTCTGTTCTAAATAAGTAGTTTCCTTGATATCAATTGGTTCTGGATCGATGTAAGAATCGTCCTGTCGCTCTGATGTGTCACTATCACTTTCTTCGCTTTTCCCCAATCCATCATTATCGGATTCCTCGTGGTCATGGTCATTTTCCTTATCAGATTTGTCAGAGTACATATCTTGATCTTTAAAGTGATGCCTTTCAATTTCACTGTCATTTAACCTACAAAAAATAAAGGATAAATGAATCTTTGACTTCACACAATAATTTCATGCTTCCAAACCAGTATCTTAATAAAATACACAATAAAATTGCCAATATCAAGCCTGACCTGGCAGCAATGTCAAACTAGCTTCGCTGGAAACATACAGGATGTCAAACGCACCAAGTTTAGAATAGTTCCGTTGGAAGGGACCTACAGCGGTCTTCTAGTCCAACTGCCTGACCACCTCAGGGCTGACCAACAGTTAACGCATGTTATTAAGGGCATTGTCCAAATGCCTCAAACACTGACAGGCTTGGGGCATTGACCACCACTCTAGGAAGCCTGTTCCAGTGTTTGACCACCCTCTTAGTAAAGAAATGCTTCCTAATGTCCAGTCTAAACCGCCCCCAGCGTAGCTTTGAACTATTCTCACGTCCTATCCCTGGATACCAGGGAGAAGAGATCAGCACCTCCCTCTCCGCTTGTCCTCCTCAGGAAGCTGGAGAGAGCAATGAGGTCATCCCTCAGCCTCCTTTTCTCCAAACTAGACAGCTGCTCCTCACAGGACGTGCCTTCCAGTCCTTTCACCAGCTTTGTTGCCTTCCTCTGGATGCATTCAAGGACCTTCACATCCTTCTTAAATTGCGGGGCCCAGCACTGCACACAGTACTCAAGGTGAGGCCACACCAACGTTGAATACAGCAGGATAATCACCTCTTTTGACCGGCTGCTTATGCTGTGTTTGATGCACCCCAGGATGCGGTTTGCCCTCTTGGCTGCCAGGGCACACCGCATATTGTGCCTACTATCAACCAGCACCGCCAGACCCCTTTCCAAAGGGCTGCTCTCCAATCACTCCTCTCTCAATTTATACTTGTGTCTGGTGTTACTCTGTCCCAGGTGCAGAAGTTGGCATTTGTTGTTGTTAAGTTTCATGCCATTGATGATTGCCCAATGCTCCAATCTATCTAGATCCCTCTGCAAGGCCTCTCGTCCCTCGAGAGAGTTAACAGCACCTCCCAGTGCCTGTCATTCAGTCAGTTCTTCACGCAGAGCTTCATGAACCTGCTCATCTCACAGCTGGACAACTTGTCCAGAAGGATGCTGTGAGGGACAGTATCAAAAGCATTACTAAAATCCAGAAAAACTACATCCATCGCCTTCCCTTCATCCACTAGGCAGGTGACCTTATTGTAGAAGGGTATCAAATTAGTTAAACAGGACTTTCCCTTTGTGAACCCATGTTGACTGTGCCTGATGATTGCATTGTTCTTTAAATGTCTTTCAGTAGCACCCAGTATGATCTCCATAATTTTTTCAGGTACTGAGGTTAGACTAACAGGTCTGTAGCTTCCTGGGTCTTCCCTCATGCCCTTCTTGTAAATTGGAATAATGTTTGCTAGCTTCCAGTCAGCGGGGAAGACTGGAAGTCCCTAGACTCCCAAGACCTTTGGTAGATGATGAAGAGGGGTCCTGCCATAACATCCACTAGCTCCCTCAGTGCTCTGGGATGAATCCCATCAGGGCCCATGGACTTATGAACATTCAGCTGATACAATTGGTCTCTTACAATTTCAGTGTCCACAAATGGAAAGTCACTATTCCCGCACTTGCGGTCCTCCAACTCAGAGGACTGGGCAGCCCAAGGTCTACCGGTATTATTAAAGACTGAGGTAAAAAAACCATGTAATGTCTCTGCTTTTTTTTCATCCCTATTTTTCAGGTGACCATCTTCAATAAGTACCAGTCCAACATTTTCCTTGGACCTCCTCTTGCTGTTAACACACTTAAAAAAGCTAGCTCTCAGTTGAAGCTAAAATTGCTTTCACCTTTCTTATCCTTCTCCTGCCAACCCCATTAAAACTAGGCCTGCAGGTTTTGTTGCTGAGATAGTTAAGCACACTGAATACTCTTAGAATATGCTATATCCAAAGATCTACTTAATTAAACCATTATTCTTAATTAGACTTAACAGTTGTAGCTAATTGCTGTGATCGTAATCTGGGCCAGCTGTTGATATTAAACTACTATTCATGAGTACAGATCTCCAGCTGAACTGTACACAGCAGTTTTATTGTTTCCATGAGATAATGGAAGGAGCACAACCATAGCTGAACCTGCTTGGTTATCTGGATAGGGCCTTCAATCTGGGCCGGGGCAATAATTTGGCTTTTCTGTACTTTTCTCAGACTATCTATGCCAGAAAGAATTGCTTTTCTCCCAGTCCAGGTCTTCTATCTCAAATACAGACGTGTCCTCTTAACAGCAGTACAAAATTCCTGCCCACCCATAAAAGACAGATGGGCAGCCAAATCTTCATGGGTGGAAGGGATTATTTGAAATAAATTTACGTACACCTGAAAGTACATCGAATTGGTGGAAGATTACTGAGAGAAACTCTGCATAGCACAAGCTTCAGACCCAATTATTTCAAATAAAGGACTAAATCTTTTATATTTTCTAATGCACTTTGGTACCACAATTGAAATGTCTGGAAACACCATTCATTCACCATGCTTGCTTAATAATATATTTCCACAAAAGCTTATGCTCCCCAAAATCTGGCTGAAAGTATTTATTGAAATAAACAGGGAGTTATTCAAGGGCACTCAGACATTAGATACCAGGTGATACCAGATAATTTCAACTTTTGTGCATTTAATTTAATATAATAATAGGGTGACTGAATCCTTATTCATCCATCTGATGAGTCAAAGCTGAGACATGCTGAAACCATTTAAATAATGATAAGATTATTAATTTCTTTAACCAAAGAACAGCAACTTATATTCACATCTACCAACTTTTGTCACATGTACTAAACTTCTTATTTTCAGGTGAAGCTAACAAGAGAGACCAACTTCAAGATACAAATACCTAAAACTTTAACAGTTTAATTGAGTACTTAAACTTACTGATGTGATACTCAACTTTGAGTTCCTTGGGCCAAACTATCCTCTGTATCCACTTTGCTTGAAAAAAGATTTTTTCTTTTTATCCACATACAATACAAAACACCGTGCAAATAAGGCACATAGAGAGAATTCAGGAGCAAAAAGAACTGCAACCTTAGAAAGAGATTCTCACTGTGAAGAAGTTATCACTACAAGGTTCTGCCAAAAGGACAATCAGGTTTAGTAATTAATTCACTTACGGTAAGTTTTCTCCACTGTGCAAGTTGTTAGCACGAAGCAGACCATAGAAAGAGACATGAGTACTGTCTGCTGAAGAGTTCAAATCATGTTCTTTACCTTCTCTAATCATTGTACGCTTAAGCAGACTTGAACATTTCAGTGCCAGCTCCAAAGCATCCATCCAACACCTGCCTAAAGACAAATTTATTATTAGGCTAAAAGTTAAGGATTTAACTGAACTATACAACTTCCATTTCCTAATTTCAAAATCCCTTTGGGTCTGCTTACATTGTCTTTGAAGACATACTTCAGAGTTGTTCCATGTTACATGCATAAGATTTTATAATTTGGTGGGGACATAAAAACAACTCACAACTACCCAGCTTTGGTACAAGGGATGCTTCAGGGTAGGACAAGCAAGGTAAATCATGATTCTGTTAAAGCATATTGCAGCTTTTCTTCCTTAATGCAAGGAAGGCCCTGCCTGTTGAACTCCTCCAAAGTTGCCTGCAGCCCTGCTCTAGTTTTTAAGACTAAGTAACTACATCAGTTTGCAAAATTTGCTCATGTAATACAATAACAATGTGGAAAAGGAGCTACAATGATAGCATATAAATGCCATTTCAATATAAAATAGCAGACATTCTAATATTTTTGGCAAAAAGTAACTGAACAAATCTGTGTGTTCTTTCCACTCCATATTTCTTCATCTCCATGTATCTAATCCATTTTTCAATACAGAAGGCAAAGAGTCCTATTTTTAAAGTCTGCAGGGGTATGCTTAATTAACCAGTAGAAGGAAAGCAGCTGCTAGAAAGGTTACACAACAGTCTTAAATTTTGTTTCCACATCGTAACCTTTGAAGATGGTTGCACTAATACTGACCACCACCTTCCCAGTGACAAAAGGGTGTTACAAAACTATAGTTTGAGGGAATTTTTACTACTAGAACTCTGTGCAACTGCTGCACTTTATAATACACAAACGCTTTCATTAGAAAGTAAGTATATCCATATTAGCACTTTAGAAAGGCACTAGCTTGAGGATTTAGACATACATTAATATAGTTAAATCTGAAATAATCCTTTCCCCCTCCTCTACCCAGGCAACGCAAGGCAACTGCAAGGAGTTCAATGACAGCTTCTTCATGTCAAATTTTTCCTTTAATAACCATGAAAAACTACTAGTACCAACACAATTGAATGCACTAAGTTAAGGGAGAACCTTAACAATGATTAAACTGCAATCACAGTGCTGTAATAGACATGGTGAGACAAGTGAAGCCATCTCTTTCTAATAACTCACTGCTGTCGCTGCGGAAAACCACTGAAATATCTATTTACCATCTGATTCTGAAGCGGCTCGGATGATCAAATAACTGCTGGGCAATGGCTGAGTTATAGAACCAACTGCTTCGCCTTTGGGACCCTTGAAATACACAAAACAAGCAACAGCATCAGATATTTTAATTCAGTTTTACAGTTTATCATTCAATGTAGTAACAAGCTGACACACTGCAGGGCTATTTACTGTCACTCAGCAACATCTAATGAAGACATGAATGGGAAGATGGACAGCCCTCTTTTACTGGATTTCTTCTTCAAAGTCTTCATTCTAAGTATAGCTCCCGATTCAACCCCACTTTAAAAAGAACGGTCTTTGGGATTCAAATAATTTTTGGTGGGGTTTTTTTGTAAATCAGACTTGGCACAGCAACTTGGAAATGCTCTGCTGATGCTATTTATAGCAAGATGACAAAAGCATCAAAAGGAATGCCACAGGAGTCACCCTCACTGTCCAGGGATTCCTGCAGATGGGTGTAGAGAGATCACAAGGGACAAGCCATTCCTCTTCAGCTCAATATTTCAGCTGAAGAGGTAAGATTGAAAGGAAGCAAAACAAAAGACATGTCTGCGGGGTGGTTTAAGAGAGTTGATTTACAAAAAATGCTGCCTAGTAGAAGACCCCACATTTGTAAAGCAACTGGCTCTTCCCCCTCCAGTCCCATTTGTTCTTAATGAGAGCAAAGGTTCCTCTCAATTCCTATGAGGATGCTATGGTTTATAGCACAGAGAGACACGAGGGCAAGCCAAACCCCTGCAGAGAACAGGAGGCCCTCTTCAGTGATCCACCTCATGCTTACTTTACATGACAATGTGTTTGGTGCCTCAGCAGCATCCTATGCTCCAGAACTGCATGATTTTTGCCTGTCTTCAGAAGACAGATGAGTCAACTGATATTTAAATAAAATGGAAATAACTCTCCCACCCAAACACTATGTATTGCTATAGGAACCCATGCATCCTTTCTCCCTCCCTCCTTCCCCTTCAACCCTCTACCTATCCAGCAGTCAATTCCACACAATATTTAGGTGCCTAACTGTAGGCTTGGCATTTAAATAAGAAAAAAAAGATGATGCACAGGTCCATAAAAGACATTTAGATGCTTAAGTCTCTCTATAAAGGGTACCAGCAGAACACCATGATATTATGTTCAACTAAAAGACACACAGAGAATGTCAAATGCCAAAGTTTAATTTTCACTATGAAGTTCTTCACATTCCAAATTAAAAGAAAAAAAAAATCCAAAAGACCTTTCCATTTCTGTTGAGCTTCATTTTGGAATAAAATGCTAAACAACAATTTTAAAGCCCCTTAAAAAAAAAAGTTTACCTATGGTAACTTTAAGACAACTGATAGGCAAAGAGGGCTGTATTAAACATACTTGAAGCTATCGTTGAAAGCTGGGTTAAGCCTGCCTAACTGATGAGTTAACACATTTTGGTCTGGATTGATTTTCCCCCAGATACAAGCCTAATGAAAAGCCAGTACAAGGCTTAGAAGAGGGAATTGGAAAGCCAGCAGAAGTTTTGAGCAAAAGCAGATAAGGCAGGTATTTTAGAAGCAAGCAAATGAAACAGCCAGAACGTTTCTGAGGGTGAGAGGCGAGTAACGAGGAGTCTTGGTGGTACTTAAATACCAATACAGGCAAGCTAGTACTGGTGTAAATGATGTTCAGAAACTCCCGAATAGTCAGTACGGAGTAACAGGGTGTTAGAAACGAGATTCCAAACCTCAGTCCCCCTCCGAGCGAGCAGAAAGGTGCACCTACAAAAAGTCTTTGGTGAAGCGGCAACACGGGGATTAGGAGTTAGCTAGTTATGAGAACAAGGAGGGACAACCCCATACATGAGCAACCCTTGTGTGGGCAGGCAGGGAAGAGGTCTCACTCTCAGCGGGTCCCTGGGGAGGGGAGAGCACCAAGGCACAGTGCAGCGCCAGGGGTGGGAGAGGTGCTGGGCGCTGCACAGAGGGGACCATGCCACCGAGGATGCACCAGCGCCGTGCAAAGACCTCGGCCATCACAAGTCCTCGAAACTCTCAGGTCACAGGACATGGACTAAGGGCAGACCTCTGCCCGTGAGATCTCCCCTTCAGAGTTATACTGTGGACATGCAGGGCTACTTATTCTGTACCAAATGACTATAATTTAGAGATGAAGTTTGGTTTGTTTTGGTGTTTTTTTTTTTTTTTTTTTTTTTTTAATGCAAGAAAGCTATACTCCCCTAGGTGCTTTGACAATACATTGATTAAAACTGAATGAATAATTTGCAATGAACATTTAAGTAGGTTGACTTATTTTGGAATAACTGCTCGTGGATCTTGATTTCCTCTAATTGATTACTGTTCCAAAAGCACTGGACTTTTCTTTTTATATCACCCATTACAGTTTCAAAATCAGTTTTCAGTATGTTAGTGTTCTGTACAAGAGAGGCATTAGTTTCCATTTGTTAGGTGACTTTATTTGAACTCTGTCTCTGTTCCTGACAGAATGATGTTACAACTACTCCAATACAAGGTAATGGGCAAGTTAAAAATTTGACTAGATTAAAAAAACTTTGAAGTTTACTTCCTACAGAATATTCATGCCAATAAAACTCAAATGCCATGAACATCCAGAGAAAGCAATAAAAACTGATAAGCAGTCACACTAGACTAAATTTACTCATGAAAAATTATTTGCAGTAACTTTTCTAGTTATTAATTTTAGAAAACTGAAATGGCATCAGGATCGGGCACATGAGGAAGACAGAACAAGGTGCAGTGCATTCAGCTACCTCAGAGTGCAGGAGGAACATCAAAGACCACAGCAACAGGCTTAAGGGAGCAAGTGAAGTGACTGGCCACAAACTACTGCAGAAGAGAATTTGCAGTCTGCCAGAAGGACACACTGTGGGAAGTGTGTTTAAGTGAGAAAATCTCCTGCAGTATTTATACCTGTGTAAATGTTTCTTGCAATGTCATCTTCCTGCACTGACTGCAAACAAAGCTCATTTTGCCTTAGACTTCAGGCTCGTTCTGGTAAATCTACTCTGTAAATCAGTCTATTACACTTATGAAAGTTTGCCTCATGATAATAAATGTGTAACTAGGACACGATAGTTGACTAGGTAAACAAGGCAGAAAAAGGTTTCAAACTTCAAGGCCTTTCATCTAATTAAATCCAGTAATTCTCAACTGCAAATAGCCATACCAAAATGAACAAACGCCACTCCAGCTCTCAGCACATTTAGAATGGACAATATCAACTTGTTCAGGTTCAAAATTTGACCTACCTTAAAAAAGTAAAAATCTGGTGGGGCATGTCCTCTAAATTCTAAATATCTAGTTAAAAAAACAAACAAATCCATTTCTCATTGCCAAGCAATAAAGAAATATAAGACTGATTTGTGATCTTCTGCAGACAGGCCACCACTTTGCAATGTATGTATACATGATCATAAATAATTAAAGTACATTAACACCAAACCCTATGGCTTTGAAAAAGGATATGAAGTTTGTGTTCTGCAAATGTGAGATCACCACTAATTAGTGAAAAGTCATCCTAAGCAATATTAAAATAAAATCATTCAAAAGCAACTACAAAAGATTTGATCTAAGTTTGGTAAATTTAGATAACATTGATAATGATAACAATTCAGAAAGACCACAAACAAACATCAGGAATTATACTAGCTGACTGACTTCCCAGTCTGAGATAAGGAAGACAAAATCAACGCAGCATATTCTACAGATGTGACAGTACATCTATATAAATTTAAGATTCAGAAGTTACAATCTCACAATTAGCAGCTATCTTAAGATGTATGTTGCAGAAGGCATAATTAATTTATTATGACAAGGGTCCTAATATTGTACAGTAATTTCATCTAAAGCAAGATATTATTTCAGGAAGTAAATATGTTCACTTGTGCCGTGCTTCCGCACCCCTTCTCCATATGCAAACACAAAACAAGGACTACAATAGTTTGTTTACTAGAGTATAAACAATGAGTAATAGCAAACATTGAAGAGTCTTATGAGAAACTGAAATAAACCTTTGCTGTGCAGAACACACTGTGCTTTTCAACACTTACAGATAAGAGCTGCTTACAATATTATGCCATGTATGACAAAGCAGACACCAGAACTGAAGGAAAACATTTATCTTCCTAAAATTGTAGCCAAAAAGGAACACAATTGACTAACAAGTTGAAATATAAGCTATTAGTGCACAAGGAAGTCATTTGAATTTCTACTCTTACCAGCAAATTGAACAAGGCTGACATTTTATTACATGAATATAGGGCTGGAAGCCAAGAAATGTTTATAACACATCTCAACTCTTTCATTTTGGTAAATCATTTCCCTCCTTGATTTCTCAGATTCAATTGATGTAAAATACAATGTTATACACTCATTCCTTCTGCTTACACCACTGCCAGTGATGGCATTAACCTATTTAATGACATCCCTCTGCACACCACACTTCTGAAGCTATTTAAGTATACAGAGCATCATAAATCAAGTACTTTTTGGGATGAAGAGGACTAGATGTTGAAGCCTTATATTCAGAATAAACAAACCATTAAAGTTATAACAGAAAATGCAGTTCAGCTTTTCATTAAGGTTGTCTTATAGCTGGCTAATGCTAGTCATCCATTAAGAACCATACATGCTACCACTAACCTTTATAGCCCATATGGACTGCTCCAAAGGATGAAAAAGTTTGAAACAGAAGCCATCTTTTTTAGAAGGCCTCTCAATGAGTTCACAAGCGTTCAGGAGCACCGTTCCTACCCACTGGCCATTTTTGGGCGTTTTGTAAACAAGCAACACTCCTGGTTTCAGTACACACCACAGTTTGGTCCAGCTTTTCAAGGTACCACGAATCTAGAAGAGAAATAGTTACAGTTATATCTCAATGGAGCCAATACCAAAACCACCCCCCTTAACAAAATGAAAATTAAAATTGAAATTATTTATTAGTTTTTATTTCAAGCAAAGTTTATCAAGTCTATCAAAAGTTTATCCAGGTTTATCAATGACAATACAAAGGTACAATTTCAATGCTCACTCTTCTATTCTTTCTTGATGAATACTTATTTTACAAATGGGTATACACACATCCAGATATGGGAACTATGACAATTCATCTGAAACCTTCATGCATTTTCCTATCTGGAACATATTTTATCACTAGCATGAAGACAGGATAATCTTTGGAAACAGAGCTTCTCTGGAAACAGGGCAGATGTCTGATAAGAAAAATAGGATACTCACAAAATAACTCAGATATATTTGAATTTCTTAGATAAAACCTCTTGTAACAGCTGTTAGCTTCAATGCATATGAGAAATATAAGATCCTTTCAAGTCCCTGAATTTGTACATCTGATTAGACTGCTTGCATCAATTCTGTCAACTTTGGATTTTAATTACTTCTGTGTCTGTAGGACTTAATGCCAACTTGACCTCTGAGCAATGGTTTAGCCTGTTTACATAGATTTTTGCAAAAACTGGAGATTTCTAGACAAGCTATTGTTTGGAGCTAACTATATAAAAGGGTAACAGATCTTTTTTCTTGTACAATTTCCAAGGAATATATTTATAAATGTAAGGAATTATATACAAATATATAAACTGCACTACTGTTGATGACACTGACTGCTGTCTTTGAGAAATTAATTCGTCACTTTTTGTACCAGTATTAGAGGACAGTTAGTTCTTAAGAGAGGAAAGGAAAACTACCAGAAATACACAAAGAAATCTGTATTCAAATATCTAGTATGACTGAACCACTTTCACTATTATTACAGACGTATCAGAGCTTCAATTCAAAGTGTAAAGTAAAAAGGACAAAATAAGAATCCTAAAGCAAACTCATCTGAAGTTAATGGCTATACACACAAGATGCATGTGACTAGTGGGAGCTAGGTCCCTCTATTATTCCCCTAGGACTTGAGCACAGAGACCCTGGGATGCAATTAGTGGCTGCCGTGCTCGAAGAAAAACATTAACAGCAAGTAAAAGATTGAGCCTTTTCTATTCTGGTCAGAAAGCAGCAAGCNGCCATAACAATAACTGATGGGTCTGTGATAGTGCTAAGCAATTCTTTTGTAGCTCTCTTCTTTTCTTCTCTGTAATTTTTCTTTTGAACCTGTAAATAATAATAAAAATATTTACAATGCCACAGTCATAAGCCAGTAATCAGAGCACAAAAAGACATCTGTCAGTGCAAGCTGAGGAAAAACCTGCTAAATTCCATCTGCAATACTGATACAGAGAAGTAGCTTTAAAACACAGTATTTGACTTCAAGGTGTGAACAACTATTTCATGCTCTGTTTCAAGAGCAGCTATGATGTAACCAATTTCAGATTCTTCTGCAGTTTTCTTTTAAGACTGAGGACTTTGAAACTCCTGTTAGAATCACAGAGGGAAAACCAACCAACCAAACAAGCCCCCTCCCCTCCTTCCTTTCCTGGTGTAAAGTACAAAACCAAATTTGGGCTAGATTCAGATTTACAGGTACATTACCCGATCAGTAGACTTTATACACCAATTACTTTCCCTCCCCAGTAGAAATCTGCAGCAATGCATCTCCCTCTTTTAGAGGCAAATAATTTTACGTTTCTCCTGACATGGTATCTGCCAAACAGTGGAGTTTGGTCTTGTTACAACACAGGGGGAAGAAGGCGGTAGAAAAACCACAGGTACTGCATGCAAATTGTAACTTTGATAATTCAATTCATCATTTCATTGCACATAGATGTCCTGAGGTCCCTGCCAACCTAAATTATCCTATAATCTTTTCAGTTATCCATAATCTTGTGCCATCTTAAAGACTGCATTATAGAAGCCCATACTCAAGTAACAGTACAATAAGATTTGAAGAGAATCACCACCACTTCTCACAATACTTAAATATTCCACAGGTCTCATCACTACTTGGCATTTTTGTCTTCTTATTAGAGAAGACGGTAAAACTACGTGAATGCATTTATAGAAGACGGTAAAACTATGTGAATGCATTTATAGTCCATGAGGAGTTACTTGGAAACAAATTCACCTTGAGAGATTCTTTTTTTGTAAGTTTGCTTGAAGATAAAGAGATGTCCTTCTCAGAGCCATTGAAAAGCTTGGATTCAGACTGAAATTCACAAAACGCATAATAAATAAATGACAATGACGGATACAAGGATATATCACTGCTGCAGGCACTTTAGAAAGTGTCTGAAGTGCACAGTTAAGTTTGTAAGGTTCCGATTCCCACTCACTTTACCATTTCTCCCACTTAAAAAACCAAAAAAACCCCCTCAAAATCAAAACCAACAAACCACAATTTGTAACATGAGCTGTTCACCACCTATTTATGGAGTCTTTTTTCATAAGAGTTTTATGGGAAAGAAGTCTGAGATTCCTCCAGAAGAAGCTGAACTATTTACAGTAAATATTTAGCCCATGTAGCCTGCTACTTGGTATGTTGCAGTCTTGACTAGTTAGGCATTATTTTAGCAAAGAGAGACAGTTTTAGGAGAATCCTGGTGCTTAAACACAGGAGTCATTCCCATGACACACAAATCCCAATATCTTCATTCACAACTTGACAGCTCCTCCAAATGGATTGCTATAGAGGCACTTACCCCATGACCCATGAAGGAAAATAACAGCCTCTTCAATCTAGGATTCAGTGCTCTATAAATTATCAGAGTACAACTGACCACCAATGGCACTCGTTCTGCTCCTTCCTCCCTAATTCCATGCTCTGATTACTTTTTGCAAGTCATCTTCAAATGGCAATACACAGGGGAACGAGAAAACCCAAGTCCTCGTTCATGGCAGGACAATATGCTGCCTCAGCACCGCATGATTTCTCCCTCCCGCCTCTCCCCACATCTTGTAAGGTTCAAAGTTTATTCCTTGGCATCTGTTGCCTACAAGTTGAAAGGGAACTAGAGACACCAAAGATTCATCCTGGGACACAGCGCTCTTAAAAAAAAAAAGAGAGAGAGAGACAGAGAAGTCTATCACAAAGTTATCATGTCCTTCCTACTGCAAGTCAGAGAACAATGAGTAGATATCCACTATATATAAACTTCAGATAAATTATGAAGAGCTGTATTTCTTTGTGCACTGAAATATATGCCTGATGGACCCAAAGTTCCTGCCTAGTCAAAAAAAAGAAGAAAAAAGAAAAATCAATGTAACCTTCTAAACTGTGTAAATTCACGGACAGTTTATGAGAAGCTGTTCAACGTTTCTGACTAGTCATTTCAAATTTTGGACTACAATGCAAAGTCTATTCACCAAATTTCTATTTTGGAATACTATAAAATGATAGTCAAAAAATATGCAAGTTTTGAGAAAACTTACTACAATAATAAAAAGAGTGCACTTGAGCACTCCTTTTCTTAACACAGAGTTCCTCAAACCAAAGAAATAAAAATTAAAGATTTACAAGTGGAACAAAGCAATTTAACTTTGATCCTACTTTGACACCTTTAATTCAGAATTAAGACTTTACAGGAGTCTACTTAGACAGCTAGTGTCAAAAAGATATACGCAATAACTGGCAAAAAGTAATTTTATCTCAAAATCATTTCAACGATAAGTAAGTGTTCTCTAACTTCCATATACATCTTGGAAAAATGAAAGAAACCTCTTCATTTTGTATTAAAGATGTATTCTTAACACTGAAAATTCAGCTGTAAGACAAACATACAACTTGAAATTGAATTCCCCTGTCTAGAAGTTAAAGGAAATACAGTACTTTAAGTGTAATAACAGAAGAGGGAAAAATGCTTATCACTGTCACGTAAGAAGAGGTAATGAACTCGTTATGCAAGCTATAATGGAGCAACTTAAGTAAAACATTCATAAATATTCTAGTTGCTCACTAACAGAAAGCCAATGCAATCTAAAGGTCATGCATATAAAAGCATCAAACCAGTAAGTACCACAGGTTACAAAACCTCATTTTCTCAGTATCTCAGTTTTAAAGCTCACTAATATGACACTGAGTAAAGGTCCATATTTACCTGTCCAATGGATTATGAGACAGATCCGTGATTCATATATTTTTAAGCTAGTTACTTTCTCAGTGCTACATCCACACAAAGTGGATGGGATCAAAATTTTAAAGAAGCAAACATTCTAAAGAGAACCTACTGCAACTCCCAGTGAGGTACATTCAGTACCAGATCCTGGGTAAGTCTCATCACTGCTTTTCAATCCTTACTTAGAAAGAAAGGCTGCTATTTCACCTCCACAACTGTGACAGACAGTTACCATCTTCTGTTAGCCTGAAGTTTATTTGTGGGTTATAAAGGAACCACTAGTCTTATCAAGCCCCACATGCAGTAATTGCAAAAATACAGATGAAGAAAAATATGTATTAGAAGTAGGAATATTGGTCTCATCTTTGATAGTAGAAAGACACAAACAAAAGTAACAGCAAAGCACACAAAGACTAAAGATCCTATAAAGACAAGAACCAAGAAAAAAATATATAAGGAAGAGAAAAAACAAATTGGATAGTCAAAGATGAATCATTTACAGAGTCTGAAACAGACCCAAGTTAAAAGAGACAGTATTAACTTGATTTCCAAGGAAAAATGATTTAGAGGTTTCTGGATCAACATACATATTTTGATCAGAAGCAAGCTGGATGGTAAAGTATGCTTCCTTGATCTCCGTGACAAGTGAGGCTCTAGGATGCAGTAAAGCTGAAAGATGCAAAGTTTTGTGATTCCAAGTCAGGTGTAGGACACCAACAGCTTGAAATGCTTAGCTACACACCACAGAACTGCAGCATCAGCTGCAGAAACTAACCTGCTCACCCCAGTGCAATTCTGATGACACCATTTAAGCAAGGAAATGCTACTACAACCTTTAAGTCGCTTTGTTTTCCTTCAATATCTCTTTAATGTTTCTCTTAAAGGCTGACACATGACATATCACAGAAAAATTTGTGTCAAGACATCGAGTGCAATCCCTCTGTCTCCTAGGGGTGCGGCTGCCGGTGCCCAGGGCCAGCTCTGACAGACTGCAGTGCTAACCTTGCAGCAGACCCCTATGGAAAGAGCTGTGCGTGAAAGTGGTGAGAAGCAGGCATCTCCCCCATGTCCCTTGGGAGCTAGCTGTATTCAAGCTCAGGTCCTCCCCTTCCCCTGCAGAGCAGCCCACGCCTGCTGCGCCCTGCGCCCTGATGATCTGTTTAAGTGTCTGTTACCACATTTGCCTCTGTAAAAAACAGTGGACTTCCTACCAGAAAATAGAAAATCACACAGCTGGGTAATTTAAAGCCTTTAAACTCTATCCTGTAGTGATGCCTAAATAAGAAAAACAAGTGAATTTAGCTACTCCATTCAGTGATCAAACCATACACAACCTCCCCCTCCGCAAAATGCAGTCTTTCCCTCTTCTCTTTAATCTTTAATTTGTTGAAGAGATAGAGACACCTGTTTTATGAGACACCCCACTGAAAATATTTTTATCTGGAATTCCACATTCTTAATACATAAAAATCCCTAGATAAAAATTTAGTGTATTGACATGCCAGGCACTTTTGCTGACCAAAATGTTCCTGCACTTTAAGGGATACAATAGGCCAACAAATAAAGAAGGTATCAGAGCTACCTATATGATACCCTAAAACTGACAGCTTCTATAACTGTAACTTACAAATTTAAAAGTATTTGGGAAAGGAAAAGATAGCTATGGTAGTTTTTTCTCTACACTACTACAATGACTTTTTACACAAATCTCTCATCATGTGCATACTATTTCCATACCATCAGAAAAGAACATTTTATTCTGAATAAGAATGCTATTGCAAACTATTTGTGTAAATAATTGCGATCAGAACAAAACACAGCTCTGGAGAGAAAAGACCTGGGATCACTACACAAACAGAGTCTTTCTGGCTGCTCAGGTAGTTCATGTTTTCTTCCTCTTGAACGTTTAGCCACCCCAAGATGCTATGTTTTGGTGACTGCAGTGTCCATCTCCCAACTCCACTTTGGATGTTCTCAGTTCTCACTGCATCTCAGTGAGCCTTTTCCATCTTGGGACTACACAACAATGACTATGAATTTGCCTGGCTCCTGCCTTTTCCATTTCTATTATCCAGACTACCAGAAAGCATAAACATGCATAACAATTATATCTAGTTTAATGTTCTACTGAGCATGCTTTCCTTTGCACTCTCATTGCCTCAACGAAATGGGCTTTTATACTTGAATTCTGAGGTACAGAAGCCTTTGGAACAGACAGGACAACAGATTACACTTAACTGTGTTTTAGTCTGGCAATTTAAGCCATTAAACTAAACCTTTTTCAATTACAGTTTCCTTAACATTCTTATAAGATTTGTTACAGCTCAGTGAACAGTATCTGCACCTACAGCTTAAAAGGATTTTAAATTCTGTTCCATAGCAAGACTCGGCCTCCATCCATCGTTACATTTGGCAAGGCAACATCCCACCCCAAGATGACAACGAGAAGATTCCCCATTTCATTTTCACTAATTTAAACTGTAGATTTTCATGTGACGTCATCTTGAGAACTATATTAAGAAATTCCCTTTAATCTTTGTCTATTTTTAAATGTGAAGAGTAATCTTCAAGATTATCTATGACAAAAGTTAAGTACATTTGCATTTAATTAAAAATGCACTCAACTCCTTTGCGCACTGACATTTTTAAACCAGATTAGGATGCTGCTTTTCTTACCTTGCTTTTTGACATAGAATGTGCTGTATCCTCTCTGCTTTGTAAAACATCGTCCTTCCCTTTGTCAAAACCTTAAAGAAAAGACAGCATTGTTGCAAATTATTTGAAGACACAACATTTTATACGAGCTAGCCTTTGAAATAAATTTGCAAATTGTGTTTAGCATAAAAAAGTGCAAGCAAATTGGATTTTCAAACAACGTATACATACCAGTCCATCACATCAGTCAAAAACATACCAGCTACTACAATATAAACTAATTTAATACCCACTAAGAGGCGAGAACGGTCCATTGTATTTGGATGGTCCTGCACCCAATCCAATAACCTGATGAATCGTAAATATGGTGTGCAAACTTTTGTCCTTTTATCTTCCCATTCTCCTCTATCTGCGTACATGCATGCACAAAGCAGAACACCAAATAAAGTCTTTTTTGGTTTGTTCATTTCTGTAGCTAGAAATAATTGTTAAATACCACCTACACGAAAGCAAATCTGAAACACTGATTAAGATCACCAGTCAGTTTTTTGCAAGAAAATGAAAAAGGTTGCTTACATTAGCCTTGAATTTATACTTTGAACTTGACACTGCATAAGCGTAACTACAAGGCTTTATATTAAAACAGTTGTCAAAATCCCACAATTATCTTCTGTGAGTGACTCACAGTACAAACCCCGTACTTTCCCAGTATCCAAAAAACAAAGTGAGACATGGCTGTAGCCAGTATATGCATGAAAATGGAAAGAGGGATCACAACTGGCATTAGTGCTGCTGTGCCACAGAACATATACTGAAAACCTAGCATCCTCTTAATTAAAAATAATCTGCTCTGGTTAGAGACAGAACATCTCAGCGACCCATTTCCTTTGAAGAGGTTGGTGGTAGCATAAAGCTTTCATAAACGGAATAAAACAAATGGTGCAATGCATTTACCCAAGTAAGTAAAAAGGCCATCATTTGCACACCCTCCAGATAGAAGGCAGATAAATATGAAACCATACATGAATTTCAGGAATAATCCATGCAGCTGAGAAGCCTTGCATAGCTCTGACAGTGGTACCCTAGAGCTTTAGCCCACCAGAGGTCACTACATCAGCAGATAAATTGCATAAACAGACACCAAAAGCTCTTCTGAGCTTCCCTTTGAACACGTTCCAAACTTTGAAATAGAAATTGGTACTCAGATCTCTAAAATGAGAAGATTTATCAGAGAAACAGTTTGATCTCACATTCTTCAGGGAAGTGTGTGTACGTGTAGGGAAACTATGAGCTTTATTAACTTAATTTTATTAACTTTATTAGCTTAATTTTTATTAACTCTCTGTAGCAGTGTTGAGTAGTTTGTTCAGTGTAGGATTTTTTTTTTTAATTAGTATCTTCACCCTTCCACAACTTACAATACCCAGAAACTCTAAGACGTAACTGACTCATCTATCACAAATACACATCTTGGGAAGTTTCACTGAGTTATAGAGGCATTAGGTTGGTCTTCAGGTTACATGAGAAATCTGAGATTCCTCTTAGATTTGGTCTGGTAATCAGTCTTTTGGGGTTTTTTGTTTACATTTATTACCTTTTGCAGAGATTCTTTTTTAAGACCACATTTTTAAAAATTATACCCTGCAATACAATATTTCATTTTATGTTTACACAAAGTAAACCTTACATGCCTTTAAGGAAACCTTTACATGTCTTTATAGAAGCCCCTCTGTGCACAGTTCATTAAACCCTTCCTTTTGAAATTCTTCCCACATATCCGTGATAGGTTTGTTCAGCTGATGAAATCCTATAATGCAGAAGACTACTTGACCACAGGGAAGAAGTACCTAGACAGGCAGAAGATTTGTAGTACTAGGGAATCCGGAAAAAAACAAAAAGGCATGTCACGATCCAGAGGTCAGAAGCCACATTTCCTATATAACACCAAACACAAAAGCACATTTTCTACAGTACCAGTCGTCAGGTGCTGAAACAAAACAAAGGTCACTTCAAGCCTTGGAGGACAGACCTGCCTTAGTTCACTGAGAAGCTACTAGATTTGATGCCAGTCTTAGACAGTCAAACACACACCAGGAACCATAGTAATGAAGTTTTCTCCTCACCCTCATACCCAAAAGAAATCCCTCATTAGGAACCAAGTTCCACTGAAAATGTAACGCATCATTTTCTAATGGCTTTCCAGTTTTTACTTATTTATTTATAGGCACATACAGAAGACTTAGTGACGGGGATCAACAAGGAAGTGCTAAGTCAGGATTGTTCTTACAGAAGAGAAGCTATAATTCACAGCTTGCTTCCTAAAGCACAGCAGCTTTAAGGGCTTTACACATCCTTATCTAACATACATATGTTTTTATTTTCATAAACAAGCTTTCCATTGGTATCACCAATGAAAACAGAACGAAGTACTCTGTCCCAGAGAATCAGACACAAAGACCAAAGCTCAGTCGCATTTCCCTGAACTTCACCTCCTTGCTTCCAGTATCTCGAGCCCAAGAGGTGTGTGTGCTTGCCGATTTATAAACACACCACCACACTTACTGTTCCCTTCCTTACGCACATGCACAGCAAAGGGCTGTCTGAGGGGTTTGCTAGCGGACCCAGGTCAGGGTGCTGCAGATCCTGGAACACCTTGCACAGCTCCATCTTGGTGATCTGTGATCTTCCATCTGTGAGGAAACCCAACCAGTCAGCTTCACATCCCACACCATCCTACCTGTCACCTCCCTCTCTGTAGAAGGGATAAGCTCATTCAGAATACAGACAGAAGGCTTTTCTCCCCATGTGCTAAAACGTATGTTAAAAAAAAAAAATCGTAATTCAGGTGTTGATCCAGACACAGCCTCACCCACTGTAAGGGCACATTTTCCAGGGAGCCTCTACTAAGATGGAGAGACCTCAATACCATAAGCAGTCTTACTTCTTCTGACAAGAACAGTTTGATACTAATACCTGCGGTGAAATTTGTACTGAAACATCACAAAAAGCTATATATGGGCCCAAACTGAGGAAGATACACACTTTGCTGTGGAAATGCTTGGTCAAGGAAACAACAACATCAACAGAACAATTATATTCACAGAATCAGTAATACGAAATACTGTTCTCTCCCTTCCTGCTACGAGTTATGAAGAACAAATTTCTCTATGGATTTCTGACAAAGACAACAGCAAAGCCAAAAAAGCTGCGCCTCTAAATGATGCTTTGTGTTATTGCTCTATTGTTAGTTTTGTTCACCCCAGAGGTACTGAAAATCTCACCACAAAAAGTCATCGAAACATTGTCTAGAGCAGAGACTGCCAGGGTATGAGAGGCTAGAGGCAGGGTCTAATAAAAAGAATGAGTTTCAAGTTTTTCAATGTTTATCAGCAGTGGTTTTGGGCTTAATATTTTAGCTTGCTTGCTGTTTCCCATCCTGTAATTCAATCAGGAACTCTTTAACAAGGTAACCTGAGCTCACATTTCACAATGTAGAAAGTCAGGTGTTGAAGATGCAGCCCCGTTCTGTAACTTCCTCTCTATTAAATCTCTTTAATTTGTGTGTCATTTTCTACCTAAAATCCTGAAAGCAATCTTCAGAGTTAGGAGACAGCAAGCAAGTGCCATTTGAATCAACCTTCAGAGCTGCAGATTGAGCTGCCAGTATTTAAGATACTTGCAGATTTAAAAAAAATATTTTTTTTAAACACAAGCTCCACTACTGTAGCCTCTAAAGCAGTTCTGGACATCAGGGATTGTGTTCAGAGCAACACTATGTCTTAGTAGACTTTCTCCCAATGTGACCTTCCTTGTCTTAACATCACAGGCCCCATGGGCTCTGAAAGGCGATCCCAACCCCAGTGCAGCCAGCCACAGTTCATGGCATGACCTTAGAAGCCAAGGGAAACTGTCCATTAGTACATTCCTGCTGTGAGCACTCGGCAAGTCCTTCCAAACCTTGCAGGTGGAAATCTATGTGAAAACTCATGATGAGCTTTCAGACAGATGCAAGAGCCTGACAACCACACGCAACCAGAACTCTATACACACAAGATATCAATGAAACAAAATCAAACAGTGTTTCTTTAGAGACTGAGCTGGAACACGCAGTCAATGCCAAAAGAAAAAAATCCTCTAAAACAGTGTCTTCAACAAATGAGGAGTATATACGTTGTAAGATTAGCATTAAAGAATCTTTACGATAAAGTCTGTGGTAGGGTACATTTTAAAACAAAACTGTTTAGTTAAGAGATTTCAATTTTGAAACATAACACAGGTATCGTTGTTTAAAGTCGCACCTGCAATCTGTCCCTTCAATCAATCTTGAGGGAAGGGAAAAACCGAAACCAACCACATAACATCTCCTACATCTCAAATGCTGGTTTTGTACCTCTCAACAAATACCATCTGCAATTAGGATACCTGAGAAAAATACATCAGGAAAAACATGTTACTTTTTAACATCAGATCTATTTTATCCAAAAAGAAAGAATTACTGTCCACTGGAGGCTTTTTTCCAACAAACAGAAGAACCTGTAAAAAAGCAATGCAATGCATGAAAAGATCACAAATAGCAAGCCAAGCAACAATATTACTGACTTCCAAATAAAAAGTGAGGGACAGCCTGATTTGATTACTGGTGTGCATGTGCAGTTGTGAAGAATGAGTAATTGAGCTGAAAAACTATATGCTTCTGGAAGATCTATGAGCTATACTTAGTGGGACATATCAATACTGGTGTTACATAATAAACACGGCAGAAAAAAAGGAAAAATCTTTTTAAAGAATTGAACACAGGAGACAATAGTCTTTTTAACTGACTGATGTTCAAAACCTTGCTGACAACCAGCTTTAAGAATACAATCCCATATTAGAATCATAGAATGCTTTGGGTTGGAAGGGACCTTTAGAGGTCATCTAGTCCAACCCCCCTGCAGTGAGCAGGGACATCTTCAACTAGATCAGGTTGCTCAGAGCCCCGTCCAACCTGACCTTGAACATTTCCAGGGATGGGGCCTCCACTACCTCTCTGGGCAACCTGTTCCAGTGCTTCACCGCCCTCATTGTAAAAAATTTTTTCCTTATATCTAGCCTAAATCTACCCTGCTTTAGTTCAAAACCATTACCCCTTGTCCTGTCACAACAGGCCTTGCTAAAAAGAGTGTCCCCATCTTTCCTATAGGCCCCCTTTAAGTACTGAAAGGCCGCAATAAGGTCTCCCTGCAGCCTCCTCTTCTCCAGGCTGAACAGCCCCAACTCTCTCAGCCTGTCCTCGTATCATTTTTGTGGCCCTCTTCTGGACTCGCTCCAACAGCTCCATGTCCTTCTTGTG